>VSMD01028144.1:0-155461 GCA_008750895.1 Mirza zaza | reverse complement strand
TTTTTGACGACTCCCCTCCGGGAAGGCGAGCGCAGGCAATTCTAGGAAGGGTTGGTTCCAGGAGGAGGCGACAGGCTTCAGAAAAAGAGGAGACATCCGCATCATCTATGGCACACCTCTGGTTCCAAAGACAAGGAAATGGAGGCCAAGACAGTAAGTGACATCGCCACGGTCGCAGAGCTGCAAAGGGCAGATGGAGATCAGAAGCCCTGGCCAGTCCTCCACACGCCCAGCATCACTTAACATCGCCATGAACTTGGTCGTCTCCACCTCGTCCTGTCTGTGATTGGAAAACAAATCAGGTGGGATGAATTTTAACCTCTTTCCACACCTGTGCGTGGCTGGCAATAGGTTAGTCATTAGGTAGAAAATAGGGAAACCACCCTATTTTAATTACCTTTTGAAAGACTTCTGCTGTGGTGAGCTATTTACCTTCCAGAAACTGTGTTTCTTTTTAATCAGTGACAATGTGGAGTTTTTAAAGCATGAATATTCTGGAGGAGGGATGAGGTGAGAGCGTGCTCTTAAAGAAAAAAATTGTCTTACAGAAACAGGGCAGCCTGTCTCAGCACCTCCCAGGCTCGTATGGGGAAGTTGCTGCTTTCAAGAGACTTGTGGGTGCTTGTCTTCCAGTCACAAAACCAGAGACTAAGCATTTTCAAGCCAGCGGGGATTCCTCCTCCCTAAACTTTTAGGATTTGCAATTGTCTTCGAGGGTTTGCTTTTAGTGGGGCCCACCTCCTTGTGCCTTGGGGATATCTCCAGACCTAAAACTGCAAGTGATTCACGCAGATGTGCAGAACAAAGCTTGTTCATGGAGCTAGCGATAGTTAGCATGGCTTATTGATACTCAATCCAGAAAGGCTTGGAGGCTGATGCAAAGAAACCACATATACACGACAACGTTAATGCAACGACTAATTGAGACCATGCAAAGGAAGAGGAAGCAGAACCCAGTGTCATTCCTGAGACTCCTCATTGAATTTGGCCCTGAACTTCCTAGTAGCCACTGGGCTGCATAATATCCATTATTAGAAAGATAGGAGCCTAGTAATTTTTTAAAAGGCATTTTCCCCCTGGCGGGGCAGAAGTCTTTTGTAGGAGCTTCTATTGGTATTCCTGGGTGACCAAACAAGTCCCACTCTTGATAACAATTTCAGCCCCGGTGCAGAAGCAATCTTAATAATCTTCATCTGGCTGTGTCTCGTAATGGCCTCAATTAAATGGAAGGGTGTCACCATAAACACGGACATACTGAAGCAACTCTTTTAGGACCAAACTAACAAGATCTAGATAGGCACCTTTTCCATAAGTGAGCGGCATGGACGGATGGAACATAAATCCATTTGGGCCTGGAAACCATCGCAGGCATGGTCAGCAGATGGTGGGGAAGTCCTGAGCTGCACAAAGCATTCCTTGGGAGCGCAGCTTCGGAACCTCCACGCACGTCATGCGTCCATTGCTTCAAAAGCTCACATCACAGGGCTGGTCCAAGTGATACCTGCAGGGTAATTGTCTCTATGTGGTCGTTGGGGGCAACCCTCATGTAGGGACGTAGCACACAGCAATTAGCCTGTGCTTAAGCACTCGGGATGCCTGAACTTTTATTGCCTATATGCACTAACTATCGAAAGTTGCAGTTGTTATTATACTCACCCTCCTGCAGACGCCTGGGCAGTGTTAGAGAGCCAGGCCCGACTCCGAGGATAATGCAACCCACATGTTGGACTGCTTGCTTCACTGACTTACAGAAATATCTCAGGTAGCAAGTATTTTCTTACTGCCCTGTTAGAAAAACATGTGCCGAGCACACACTGTTTGCCTTTTGCACCCTTTGCCATTGCAAAAACATAATGGCTGGGCAGGGGTGGCGGTGTGGGTGACACCCTGGACATCGTTCTGGGGAGTTCAGTGTTTTCCTGACAAAGCAGATGCCGCGACAATGATAATATTCCCTAATGTATTTCAGTATATTGTGCTATCCAGTTAAATTCGTTAAGAGGCTAATTGACTCTGTGGTTGGCTTCCCCTCAAGCAGAGAAAAGGCAAGTGGCTTGTTCTTGCTGCTTTTAATACACCTTAAAGTCCTGGCCCACGGAGTCCAGTTTCAGGAGGACACCTGCAGGGTGGGAGGCTCTGTGGGGCCACCCAGCACAATCGCACTTCGTTCCCTGGAGTGTGTCCTCTCGGATGAAACCCAGGGTTAGCGGGATGTACGCGCACTCGTTAAATGTTCTGTTCTCCTTCCCAAAACAATGGCTCACTGTTCACCGAGGCCAGGAGGCGACGGACCCAAGCAATTAGCGGAGGCCCCTGGCTCATTCAGGTGTGGAGTGTGGGAACGCCAGGCCTCTCGGCTCTCAGAAAAGAAGAAAAACCTGCCAGGTTCCCTGGCAGGCCTGAGACACAAATGGAGAAGGACCGACCAAACCCTTTTCTCCAACTTTTTTTTTTTTTTTGAGACAGGTTCTCACTCTGTCACCCAGGCTGGAGCACAGTGACACAGCCTCAAACTCCTGGGCTCAAGCGGTCCTCCTGCCTAAGCCTCCTAGGTAGCTGGGACTATAGCCATGTGCCATAACACCCAGCTAATTTTTAAATTTTTTGTAGAGCTGGGGTCTCAATATGTTGCCTAGGCTGGTCTTGAACTCCTGGTCTCAAGTGATCCTCCCACCTTGGCCTACCAAAGCGCTGGGATTACAGGTGTGAGCCACCGTGCCTGGCCTCTCCCACCTATATTTATCCTTTCACTTGACCCGCCACTGAAGCAGGGTGGGAGGGGCTGGGGAAGGGAAGCTGGGGAGAAAAAGAGGCCCCTGTATTATGGGAAGATGTTCATGATCTGGCAAAACAGGAATTTGGCCAGACTTTTGACAAATCTAAAAGATGTCTAACACTTTAAATATATTTTCAATGTTATCTGAAAAACAAACTGAAATTTGGACTTAGTATAGACTACTAATACAAATAGCAAAGCACTTCATCCTGAACAATAATAGAAAGAAATAGTATGCAAACCCATGTGTGTGATCTAAATGGGGTGTGTGTGTGTGTGTGTGTGTGTGTGTGTGTATCTACCATGTGCCACACAACAAATGGTTCGATCAATCATGGACCACATATATGATCGTGGTCCCATAAGATTATAATGCTGTACTTCACTGCACCTTTTCTATGTCTAGATATGTTTAAAGACACAAATACCATCGTGTTTCAGTTGTCCAGAGGATTCAGGACAGTACAGTGCTGTACAGGCGTGTAGCCCAGGAGCCATGGCCATACCACACAGCCTAGGTGTGTAGCACGCTATGCCGCCAGGTTTGTGTAAGTGCACTCTAGGATGTTTGCGCAACGAAATCACCTGACAAGGCATTACTCAGAATGCATCCCCATCATTAAGTGACACATGACTCTACATATTCATATTTCGGGAAGGGATCAGTGGTTACAACGACAAACACGCCTTTCTCATTATGTTACAGGGTTCTATGTGTATAACTCAGGGCGTGTCCCCATTATGCTGATCAATCACCCACGCATCGGTTTTATTTAGCTCTAGGTACAGGGACACAGAGGCCGGCCTGGCGTCTCGTTCCATCCCTGTGGCAGTGTGGGGACACAGTCACGGGGATGCAGTCAAGCCAAGGAGGGAGGACAGGCCCGCCAGCCCCGGGAGGCTCTGACGTCACTGGTCTTCCACTCGTGCCTGTCGCTTGGGGAGAGGCAGCTCTGGGACGCCTCTGCCCGGTCCTGGTGTCACAGACCCATGGGGTCCCTCAGTCTGATGTCCGCCTCCCGCGGCGGAAGGACAGCAGAGACATTCACATCAGGAGCCACAGGGGGTCTGCAGGACGTTTGACCTGTAGAAAAGTAGACTTGGCGGGAAGATGATGCTCCTGAACTGTTTGAAGAGACAATCATGGGACAGATGAATTAGACCCAATGTCTGTTTCCTCCAGAGATGAAGATTGCAGGGAATTGTGTTCTGGTTGCACATACGGGACAACTTTGCACCACCCAGTCTGTCCCAGTGAACGAGTCTGTCCTCAGGGCCGACGCTGGTGACCTGGAGGGACACAGTGGAAAGGACTCAGGCTCCCGGGGAGGGGTCAGTGGTCTTCGGGCCTCCTTCCACCCGGAGCCTGTGAGCTCTGGAGCCGCCTTAGAGGCGGGCCAGGTGGCCAACGCCCCCCCCTCCCCAGCCTTGGTTTTATGTCCCTTCCAGCTCGTCTGAAAATCCTCTTATAGGGTGATTGGAGTATATTTCACAGGGTTTTATTTTTGAAACTTTTGAATAGGATTTTACTTTTTGAAGGACTTGGAGAAATCCAAAACCATATAAAGTTTATTTTAATTTCACATATGTTACAGATCAAAAGAATCATCATGGAAAAAAAATACCCTAATGATTTGAGATGATCTAATTCCTGTAGCCTTTTTCGGAACAGTTCCTCGGCCCCAACCGGAGGCCGTTTGTGACCCTTTAAGATGTATTGACAGTGACAGGATGTGCGGCCATTATCACAGCAAAGAAACGTGGGCTTTTGTTCTGTTAAAACCTATTTGTATCATTAAGAAGTGATTTGTTATATGTGTTGTTTTTATTAAAGAAAAAAAAAGGGGGCTTTTGTAGCAGAGAGGCAAAAACATTTTCCAGATACCCATGATTCATCCACCAACGACTTTATGAATATCTGTTTCATTACATTTATTACATTTTCGGCTGCAACTGAAAAGAAACGAAAGTGGAAAAAATAATCAAAATTAATGATGGCCTTACGAAGTAATAGGAACTTTCTAAAAATGAAAGCTGTGTCTATTTCTAAGCTGTGAAGAATTTATATTAAAGTTATGTTATTTTAAAGCATTCCTTATAGCAGCATAAAACTTGGGTCTCATGTTCCTGGAGGTGCATTAGCATCAGCTTGAGTAGTTGGCATGGCGCTGCTGTGTTTTGTTTCCCAAAGTGTGTTCCCGGGAGCACCAACACCACAAGCTGCTCCTCAGATGGTTCCTTGGGGTTTGTGGTCAAAAGAGTTGGGAAAAGCTCAAGCCCACTTCTCTGACTTGGAGAGTTATACATTTCCATGGCATACAGAGACTCTGAGATGTCTTATACTAAACCTCCCACCCTGGCCTCCAATCTGTTAATATCTCTTGGAAGATATTTTGGGAAACTCTGGGAACAGGGTTAAGAACACTGGATTGATTGCCAGGAAGTTTGGTGCTAGTGCCAGTTTTACTACTTACAGGCTTGTGGACCTTGGGCCAGCCAGTTCCCCTTTCTGTGCCTCAGTTTCTCTGGGTGTATACAGAGTTAGGATGTGCCATCTGCAGTAGTTAGTGTTGGTATTCACAGTTATTCACTCCGCTCTTCCTTGTTAAGGGTTTACACATCCCTGCACCCTTGACCTTGGGCTTAGCCATGGGGCCTGCTTTAGCCAGTGGACGGTGAGGACGTGGGAATTGAGCTGGTGCTGGTGAAAGCCCCGAGAGGCACTCTGGGAGCTCTAGCCAGCTCTCTTCGCTTTGCTTTGCCTTGAGAACCAGAACACGGTTGCTTCTTGAGCCTGGGTCCCAGAATGGGAAGACATGTGGAGCGGAGCCAAGGCAGTGACCCCGTAACATAGTGAGAAAGACATGTTTGCTGTTGCAGCCCTGAGAATCTGGGGCTGTTTGTTACTGTAGCAATGCTGACTAACACACCAGCTCAGGCCCCCCAGCTCTGATATTCCAGCTCCTGGTCTTCCATCCTCATGAGCCTCCTCCTGCCACAAAGACCCCCAGGACACCTCAGCCCTGAAAATCTCCAAGCAGCCCCTTTCACCCCCTACATATATGGAAGTTTAACAACCTGTGGTGTGGGCACAGCAAGAACCTAGGTCTGCTCACTCTAGGGCTTGGAGGATGTGTGCTTTTCTGAAGACTGTGGGTGCTTGAGCCAGGAGTTTAGTGGTCTGGAGGCTTGAGAAGCCCCCAAGGAAAGAACCCATCCAAAGGTAAGAGCCAATAGGTCTTCCAGTCCACCTTAGGTGAGGGGTTCTGGAATCTTCTAGGACAAGGGCGGAGGATGGTGTGTGATGGATCTGGGGAACGACTTTGCCAATCATCTCATCACTCAGTGGCTTGCAGCACCCCCGGTGGGAGTCGGGTCCTCCACATGGACGCTGCCAAAGTCCTGGCCTCCCCAGGCATGGGCAGGGCTCCCTGGATGTGGGTGAGGCCCACCATCAGGCTGAGCATGGAAACAGAGCCATGGACATCTCGTAATATCAGGACAAGGAACATGAAAAGAAGAAAGTAGAGGATGCTGCAGGGTGGCTTAGAGGCCCGTGTCCCAGCCCCAGACGTAGAATTTAGGGAGGATGCTTCAAGCAGGCTTGGGGTCCTGCAATGTCAGGCATAGGCAAATCCAAGAATGTGGGTTGTATCTCAACCGTGATGTGGATTTTTACTCTGGGGTGGGGGGTGGCCAAGCGTAGCATGCACGGGGACACTTGCCTTTCAAAAGCTGCTTTATAAATGTTTCCCGAGGAAATAATTCAAGATGGGTGAAGATGTACAAGCACTCAGGGAATGCTCAGTGTAGGGTTCTTTATAATATCCTGACATCGTATGGTGTTGTAGGAGTTGTTAAATTAGGAAATTAGGTCCCACTCTTTTTTTTTTTTTTTTGAGACAGAGTCTCACTTTGTTGCCCAGGCTAGAGTGAGAGCCGTGGCATCAGCCTAGCTCACAGCAACCTCAAACTCCTGGGCTCAAGCAATCCTGCTGCCTCAGCTTCCCGAGTAGCTGGGACTAGAGGCATGCGCCACCATGCCTGGCTAATTTTTTCTATATATATTAGTTGGCCAATTAATTTCTTTCTATTTATAGTAGAGACGGGATCTTGCTCTTGCTCAGGCTGGTCTCAAACTCCTGACCTTGAGCAATCCGCCCACCTCGGCCTCCCAGAGTGCTAGGATTATAGGCGTGAGCCACCTCGCCCGGCCAGGTCCCACTCTTAAATGGAACTCTCACAGTCCCCCAAAGCACGAGCTGCATCGGAAGGTGTTGGCGTGGAAAGACGTGGTCACACACCACGATGCCCGTGGTCAGGGTTCTCCTTTTTCTGATCAGGTCAAACCATCTGCAGTGGTTCTTGCAGAGCAGAAAGGGGAGACGTGGAAGAGGCTCTTCTTTTTCTGCTTTTACACATTTATGCTTTTGGACATTTTATAACGAGCAGGTACTTCTTTTAGGTGAAACAACAACAACAACAACAACAATAAAGATATTTCCATTCTGAAAACAAAAGTGCCTTTTTCCCCCAAAGAAACAGCTGAAGGTGCTTGAGGGCGGCGCCCTGGCTTCTCAACCTCTGCTACGACAGGGAGGTTTCCCTGCTTTATTTTTCCAGTTGATATTGGGGTGAAAACCACGCAAAGCAAGTCACTTTTGGATCCCTGGCAACTTACTCATAACTCTTTCCAGCAGAAAACTTTCCACCTTGGCACAGACATAATGGATCCCCAAGGCACGTTCCTGAAACTTGGGGGCAAAACTGCAGAGTGTTCCGGGCGCTGGCTGCGCAGTCACACGGACGTGGGATTTGATCCTGCGACCGTGACTTGCTGGCCTTGCGCTGAACGTGGGGTCTGGGCCTGAGTTTCCCCAGATGACAGAGAGAGAAGCACAGTCCCCGCCACCCCGCCATGGCTGTGAGCGGTCCCTGGGTGACGCTGGTGAGCTGGGCAGTACAAGGAAACAAGCGCAATGCATGGAGCGCTCTGCGTCTTATTTCTTTTTCCGTGCTCCTGCTTCCTGCTTGTTTTTTTTTTTTCCTGTTCGATACAGTTTGTCCTTCTGCTTCATTTTTGTTCTAACACTCATAGTCAGCTCAGTCTTTTTCCAATAAGTTCTTTATGTCCAAATGAACAGCAATTCTTCCCTTCTCTTCCTAATAAGAACAGAGAACAAATGGCCTCGTATTTGTTTATCTGTATCTGTGCTGCCCAGCACAGCAGCCCGGGTGTGGTGTGGCCACAGTGACTGCCCCTCCAGAGGGCACAGGCGGTGAACCTTGGTCTCCCCCTGCCCTCAGAGCGCATGCGCTGTGGGGGAATGGCTGCCTCCACCCAGACTTCAAAGGATATCTGTGGGTGGGGGGTGTGGATGGGGGTGGGGGCCGTGCCTAGTGGAGAGCAGCAGTGGGGCTGCAGGCGAGACCCTAGACTAGTAGAATCACCTGCACACCATTCCAGTCTGGGAGAGCCACAGCCATGAGACCCCAGCCCGGGAGAACTACAGCATGAGCTTCATCAGCGAAGCTACAGGGCTGAGGTTACCTGAAGGCTTAGAGGCCCAACCCCTAACCCGGTGTGTCCAGAAGGCAGGATGTGGAGTCAAAGAAGATTAGTCTCAAGCCTCAAGATTTAATGTGGCTTGGACTTGAGACCTATCACCCCGTTCTTCCTTCCCATTTCTTTCTTTTGAGTTGGCTCTCTGTCCTATGTCTGTCCCACCATTGTATTTTAGAAGCATGTAACGTGTTCAGTTTTGCAGCTGGAGCCTGAATCCGTACCTGGAGTTTCGCCCATGTCTGAGTTAGATGATACGCAGATGAGACTTTGGACTTTAGACTTTTGAGCTGAGGCTGGAATGAGTTAAGACGTTGGGGGCTATTGGGTTGGAATGAATGTATTTTGTATGTGGGAAGGACATGAATTTTGGGGGGTGCAGGGGCAGAATGCTGTGGTCAGAATGTGTACGTCTGCCCCAAATTCATATGTTGAAACTTAATCTCCAATGCAGTAGTATTAACAGGTGGGGGCTTTAGGGTGTGGTTAGGCCATGAGAGTAGAGCCCTTAGGGATGGGATTAGCAGCTTTCTTAGTCCCTCTTGTGCTGCTATAACAGAATACTCGAAACTGGGTAATATATAAAGACCAGAAATTTCTTGGCTTATGGTTCTGGAGGCTGGGAAGTCCAAAATCGAGGCACTGAACCTGGTAAGGGCCTTCTTGCTGCATCATCTCATGGAGGAAGGCATCCCATGGCAAAAGAGACAGCAAGAGAGGGCTGAACTTGCTTTTATGACAAACCCATGCTCACAGGAATGAATCTACTCCCTTAATAATGCCATTAATCCATTCATGAGGGAAGAGCCTTCATGACCTGATTAATCACATCTTAAAGACTCCACTTCTCTTCACTATTGCATTGGGAGTTAAATTTCCAACCCATGAACCTGGGGAGACACATTCAAACCACAGCAGCAACCTTACAGAGAAGGCCCGAGGGAGCTTGTTCATCCTTTCTGCCACATGAGGACACAGCGAAGGCACCATCTATGAGGAATGAGACCTCACCAGAGCCCGGATCTGCTGACACTTGGTCTTGGACTTCCTGGCTTACAGAACTCTGAGTAATAAGCTTCTATTGTTTACGGATTGCTCAGTCCGTGGTATGTTGTTATTACAGCCCAAATGGACCGAGACACCTGCACAGGGAGATCCGTGTGTTAAGGTCATGGCACGGTTCCCTGCCCCACAGAGCTCAAACATACAGTGCCATTTTTAGAATGAAGCCACCCCATATGATTTTATCGTCTTTTTCAGTTTTGTTTCATGATGTACTATTACATCGTTTATCATGCAAACAAAAGCACAACAACAAAAGAAAAGCCCCTCGCCCTGGGGAGATTGAGGGTCTCCAGATCTGGGCTCCAGTGGTCTTGGGGGACGGGACAGCCCCTATGTGGTTGGAAGTGGGCACACCAGCCTCTGTCTCAGCCACAGCTGCGGCTCCACCCATCCCCCCTTCACCCCCTGCAGGAGAGAAACCAGTTTCCAAGCCCCCCGTTTGTCCTCAGCGCCCATTGGCCCGATGCCTACCAAGCGGAGTGATCTTCTCTCCCTGAGTCACGCTCTTCCCCAAACTTGGTTTATTTGGTTTTGCCGGCACAGGAACTAAGTCAACAAGAGGGCTGGTGCGTGGCATATCCTGGCAAACAGGCGGCAGCTGGATGGGAACACGTAATCCAAACACGCGTCTCCGTAGCGGTTGCACGGTGTGACCCTCCAGCACCCCTGCATGATTAGGGGGCTGTCGTGTGTCCTTCCCCACATTCAGGCCAGAGAACACTGTCAGGGAGGGAAGACCCAGGGCATACGCCAGGTTCAAAGCACGGGGTACCTTTGCTCACTTTTCTTAAGAAAAGCCAAGGTGTGTGAAATGCCGGGAGTAGAAATAATGGGAACTGACATGAGCTATTAATACTTCTGCCCTGGAGGACACTGCACTAGTGCTGGCATGATAGCTGGGGGTGGGGGGCGAGGGGCAGTTCTCACTGTCTACACCTGGAACAGGGCGGGAAGGCGCAGTGAGGGGCTAGCTGGTGTCTCCACACCAGTGGGCAAAGCATTTGTCTTCTCCTTTCTCCAGAGCTGTGCATGACTGAGGGTTGTTTGGGAAGGGAGTGGTGGACACGTCAAGAGATGGCAGCAATGACCGGTCCGGCAGAATTGACCTTGTAGCCACGAACTGCCATTACGACCCTCCAAAGCCTGACGTGGCCAGAGAATGAGTAAATTCGGATATAGCCAACAGTTTGTTTATAAAATTGAAGTCAAAGAGTGACATTTGAATGTTTTAATAAATTATGGGATCATGGGAGTTCAAGTGGCCAGCAGACGGAAAAAATTAGAAGGCAATATGCCTCAGTATTGGAAGAAATAAAAGCAAATAAAATAATAAAGGGAAGCATCTTGGGAGGGGTCAGAGCAGGGGACGGCTGTCCCACTGGCAAGGACAATGACATAGAAGTTCACCCGAATCACTGGAATTGCTCAGCCTTGCCTGTGCAAAACATTTCTTCTGCATAATTTGCACAATGACATCAGATTTCCTTGTGGTTAGGAAGAAATGAAAACACTATATATTAGCTGTAATTTCAAGGTCAAAAGGAAATTTTTGGACAGATATTTAACTGTATCCAATTACTAGAAATGTCTGTTTGTTGTAAAATAAGGTAATCATCTTGAAAGGTCACTTATAATGAGAAGGAGGACTTAAAAAAAATTTTTTTTTCCATTTCCAGCAGAACATCTTTAACCAAATAAGAAGTTGAATTAGCTTTTCATGATTATATATTTAAGTTAGCTGCCTTCAACCCTTTCTGGAACAAGGCAGGGCATAATAAATACTATATATTTTGAAGTTAAATCTGGAAAATATTACAGTAAGCCTGTTAGGTAGGGCCTGGGCCACCAAAGGAATTCAACAGAGAACCTGGTAGTGGTTGTGTCTGGTGAAATGCAAAAAGGGGCTTGCAAATTCTTTATAGAAAGGAAAAAGCAGAGTTAAGATGAAAACACCCAATCCACCATTTGTTTTCAGTATTCTAAGTGCCCCATTCTACCTCTCTGGTTTCCACTCAGATCTGATGTCCCCAAAACCCCAAAGGCAGTCTAGTCTGTTGATAAGAATGCCTCAGGGGCCGGGTGCGGTGGCTCACGCCTGTAATCCTAGCACTCTGGGAGGCCGAGGCGGGCAGATTGCTCAAGGTCAGGAGTTCGAAACCACCCTGAGCAAGAACGAGACCCCGTCTCTACTATAAAATAGAAAGAAATTAATTGACCAACATATATATAGAAAAAATTAGCCGGGCATGGTGGTGCATGCCTGTAGTTCCAGCTACTCGGGAGGCTGAGGCAGGAGGATTGCTTAAGCCCAGGAGTTTGAGGTTGCTGTGAGCTAGGCTGACGCCACAGCACTCTAGCCTGGGCAACAAAGCAAGACTCTGTCTCAAAAAAAAAAAAAAAAAAAAAAGAATGCCTCAGGGACACAGTTATGGGGTTCTGGGGCTGAATTGGTCACATCCATTCTCTTGGAAATGGAGTACCGTCCTCTCCCTTGGGCCACCCTCCACCACGACCCCACTGTGGCCCCCTCTGTAATATTCTCCCCAGGTGAATAAGGAGCATCTCTGCTTTGCCACTGCCTTATAGGTGAAATCCTGTTGGAAAGTTGCCAAGACTAACCTGACTAATTCTATATTGCTTGGATGACAGCATTCAAGAGTCTTAAAGGAAGGAGTATCCATGGCAGACAGAGAGCCGTGCAGACAGGCTTAGCCACAGGCAGAACACAGAATGAAATAATCTGCATGTTTTTCGGGCAAGACAGCAGCTGGAAAGCCCACCCACTGATAAAAGATTATAAACAATGATCAATGGTGGAAAAGGGACTGCTTTGTCCTGATCAATTTATGGCACTTATAATAAGGAAACGATGGAAGTGAAGTGAGCGCGTGGAGTTTTGCACAGATAGAATCCAGTGAATTTTCACCTACTTAACCCATGCTGTCCTGCCAAAGAGCTATAACCTGTGCCAATCCAATAAAAACACATCTGAGAACACACTGGGCACCTTTAAACCAATGAAGGAGATGAAAAAGTGGGTACATTAGGGCTTATAATAAATGTCGAGTCTGTGGAACTATTAATAAAAAAACTAACTGCCTTTAATGTGGATTTGTCCCACTGTCTTATTCTGAGTCGAAAACACTAATAAAAAAATAATGTAGTCCTAACTGTACAGACCACATTACCCCAGTCCTAAAGGTTTCTTCTGTCGGGAAACTCCAGGGAGTTGACAAAAATAAATAAAATCTAAGGGAAAATTAAGCTCAAGAGAAAGTTATTGAGAAGGTGGGACACAGTAAGAACGTTCTATGTGGCAGTCAGGAATGCTGGGTTGACAGATGTAGCTAATTCTGAAAGAATAACTTCCTATTCAAGTAACAAGTAAAAGGTGTTTAAAGGGAGAAAGGTTATATTTTACTCCACTTTTGGAGAGTGTTACATAAATATTGATTAAAAGCAACGTGTTGTTTTCCTTCACTTTGACAGGTAGAAAGAACATAAGACCATCGTCAACTTTCCTCCTCGGCTGGCCTATTACAGAGATCAGATTCTCCAAGGCACCTCTGCTATATTCAGGAGAAACCAGTAATTCAGATTTTATATTATTTTTATTCAAAAAGAGGGGCATGCTTGTTAGTTTGGCATTTGGTTTGCCTTTGAATTTTGCTGAGTTTTAAAAGATAAATATTGGTTTGGTAGTGTTTACTATATACAGAGCTTGATAGATTCTTTGGGGCCAGATAACATGAGTAATTTTCCTGGAGGAGTCCTAAAAAAACAGTTCACAGGAATATTTCTGCAGCTTCCTACAGGGCAGTTTATCAGCCAGGAATGATTAGTGCAAGACTCAAGTAGCAAAGTCTTTTAATATTGAAAAGAACAATGATAATAATAGCAATAATAATAATAAGTAATTGTAGTAGTTGTGTCCCACTTATTTATTGACATGTAAACAACTGACACTTCATGTCTTAAAACAACCATTATTTTATTATAGCGCTCAATTTGGGGAGTCATGAATTTAGGCAGGGCTCGACTGGGCGGTTCTTCTGCTGCACATAGTGTTGATGGACTGAAGTCCTTAGTAGCACTCAGTTGGCAGATGGGCTGATCTGGAGGGACTATGATGTCTGGCAGCTTGACAGGGGTAGCTGGAAGTCTGGGCTCAGCTGGGACTGTGACCAGTGTGCCCCTCAGCATGGCAGTCTCAGGGTAGTCTATCTTCATGTAGAGCTCCAAGAACAAGTATTCCCATGAACAAGAAAGAAGAGGCAGTGCCTTTTATGACCTAGCCTCAGAAGTCACGCTCTTCCTGTACCCTAGCAGTGAAAGAAAGCAGAGAGCCAGATTCATGGGGAGGGAACACAGACTTACTCTTCCTTCCCTCTGCCAGCCCAGAAAGGGAGGAATGAAAAAAGATTCACAGCCCATCTTTAAAACTACCACAAGTAATAATAACTAACATTGATTGAGCACTTCCTATGTGACAGTCAATCTCCGTGAACTTTGTTTGCATTAAGTTACTTAATTCGTACAACAATTCTATGAAATAGGTATAATAATCCCCATTTTATTGATGAAAAAACTGAACAGAGAAGTTAATCGATTTTCCAGTCACACAACTTGTAAGCGACAGTTCAAGGATTTGAGCCTTTATAAGGTTGTTTTGAAGTCAATATAAGGTAAACACAATTAAAAAATGTGTTTTTTATAGACACCTTGTTGTGAAGAGGATTTAAGGCGGCTAAATAAAGAACATGGAGTGGTGCGTGAAAGCAAGATGTCACTGAGGCCTGAATGACTTTAAAAACACATATCTGATTCCCTCACGCCCCTGCTGAAAATCGCTTGACACTTTCCCTTTGTTACAATGAGACTTTGCAACAAAATGGAGGCAGCCACCTTCCCCAGGTTTCCAGGGAAACTGAACAAGGCTGACCTTCATGCACCTCCAGTGGAAGCCCACCCACCAAGCCCCTTCCACCACAAAGGATGGTTGCCTTCTCTTTGCTCCTTTCTCCCCTGCCCACTTCCTGCTAATTCTACTGACCCTGAGGTCTCCATTTTAGGGTTACTTCCTCCAGGAAGACTTCCGGGACACTCCTGACTAGTTAATTCCCCTGTTGCTCGAGCCCTCAAACTCTGACTTCCTGGAACTACACATCGCACTTGAAATTACACACACAGCATAGTTACTTCCTCAGTTGGCCGAAAGCTTCAGGAGAGCAGGGACTACACTCCCAGCACTCGGGCTAGAGCTTGCATGCATATTTGTTCAATGAAGGAATAGAGGAATGAATAATGTCTCCAACACATAATCCAGAAAACTTTGCTCAGCTGGTAAGATTTGGTTCACTGGAAAGTTAACTTTTTTCACAGGCACTCTGGCAGATGTTTCGGTTCCTCATGTCCTTCCTGGCTGATAAAATTCGAGTTACATCCAAGTGTTGGGCAATCCCAGGGGAGGGTCTTCCCTAGCTCTAGGGTGTGAGTCCCAAGAGGGGATCCCAGGCCCTTCCCTAGCCTTGATCTGGTTGGTGAGCATGTGACCTAGCTCTGGTTCAAAAGGCAGGAGAATGTGCTGGAAACTTCTGGGAAAGGTGTCTTTTTCTTAATAATAATAAAACATAAATGGCCACCTTGTGACCAACTTGTCTCTATTTGCCTGGGACTTCCCAGGAACACCTCTTAGTCTTGGGCAAAGGGGGTTTGTTGGTCACCGTAGGCGTTGCCCACCTTTTCCTGTTTGACCATGAGGCAGAGAGTTTCAAGATGAAAATCCAATGTATTCAGAATACCCAAGCAGAAAAAGAGCTCTCAGTGGCATCATTGAACCACGTGGCAGCAGCAACCCTGGAATTCTCTACTCTGACTCTCGTTACATGACATAATTAATTGCTTGTCTTTAGGGCTTCAGCCAGTCTTAGCTGGGTTTGCCATTACGTGCAGCTGACAGCAACCCTGAGAGACTCGACGAACTGCAGGGCGGAAAAACTCGGGGAAAATAAGCGGAATAAGACCCGTCGAGTGCGAGCAGTGCAGCATGCGAGATCCTCGAGCCCTCTGGTTCCACGCACAGCACGTGGCAGCCAGTGACGGGGAACATCGGGATCAGGGTCTTGGGCTGGAAACCGCGTGCACGTCTTGCCGTGCTACCCTGCGCACCATCTGTTCAGATATGTCCAAACAGAGAAATCCCGGGTTGAAAAAAATCCAGCACAATTCAACTGCAAGTTTTACCTGCTGCGACAGGCAGAGGCATTAGGTGAGAATTTCCACTAAGCAAATAAGCCTTCACGTTTCGCTGGGCGGGCCACGTGTGCAGCGGGCATGAGAGGCCGCGTCTCAGGCGTTATTGTGTTTCGTGGACGTGTACATTTTTCATGCCCCGGTAGAGGTAGGCGTGTGTGGTTTGGCTCTGTCAAAAAATTCTCCGCCCTTCTCTGTGAGCTTAGAAACAAAAGTGCTCTCTTTCCACATCTCTCATCGGCCTTTCATCCGAAGCCTTCCTGTGGGTTGCATTGATGGAGTGCTCAGAATTTCAAAGGGAAGCCTCGCTTCACACTGGCTCCCAGAATCGCACGGGGCCCCGTCTTCCCTTCCCTTCCCTGGTTGTGGCTGCAGTGAGCTATGATGATGCCACTGCACTCCAGCCTGGGTAACAGAGCAAGACCCTGTCTCGAGAAAAAAAACAAAAAATGTTTCCAGACTTTGACAAATGTCCCTGGTGGGCGGATCACTCCTGGTTAATAACCACAGAATTAGGGGAACATGGACGTTATTACGCAGAAGTTATGAGGCTCATTGAAGTTCGCCTGCTCCAATACTGGGGCGGGATGCTTACTTGGGAGAGGTTGCCACACCCCGGTCACGGTCCCCACAGTGCTGGGGCCACAGGGGTGGGCTGGGGAGGGAACCATGGAGGCCTGGCCTGGCCTTCCAAAGGGAAGGGAGCCCAGTGGGGTGAACAGCACGCACCTGCTGCCCGATGAGGTTACAACCATCCGACGTGTGCCTAGCTCTGCACGGGTAGAAGGTGGCTTCAGGCGCTGGGACCTAGAGCAAACCAGGAAGCCTCCCGGGAGCTCGCAGGCTGGCTGGGGGGCTGGGTGCAGAAGGGAGGGGAAGTCAGTGTCGTGTAGACTCAACCAGGGAGCGCAGACCTGGGCCCCCAGAGGAGGAGAGCACTGAGCAGACCCTGGCGGCTGGAGGGAGCTGGAGAGCGTGTGAGTTGACTGAGGACATGGGGGTCTGGGTCCTCTGGGGGACACTTGCCCAGGAAAGGTGGGGCCAAGGGCTGAGGCATGCATTCCTGAGGTTCCCTTCAGAGTAAGCAGGGCGTCAGTTTAGGGGTGCAGTGGGAGGTGAAATGGGAAAGGTGGGGTCCGGGCAGCACATGGGGACCCCAGTGTCAGCCCAGGAGGCCAGGGTCCCCACGAGGACGTCTGGGAAGGAACCAGGGACGGGCTTCTGTGCAGAGCCGAGCGTTTGCCAGCAGCGGTGACTGGGCGCGGGGTCTGGGCCAGATGGCGGGGATTCCCACGGAGCAGGGAGAGGGGGGAAAGCTCGGCTTTCATCGGCCCCTCTCCGAGCAGCCGGCCCCTGCCCAGGCCCCCACACGCTCCCTGGCTGTGTCCCTGCGTTTTAATGGCAGTAAACAAAACACACGTCCACAAAGGCCGCAGTGTGTGGAAAGCGGGGCCTGCGCGTTTCTCAGCGTCACACCCCATTTACCCCACGCGACGGCGGCCACAGGAGAGCCGCACACCCTCGAGGCCAGGGAGGCGGCAATCACCAAGAGAACGTGGTCGATGGGGACAACCAATCGGGACTAATCAGGTCAAAGCCCCTCTGTTTCCTGAGCACCAGTTGGCCGTGGCGGAGTTTCTGCCGGAATCATCTGGAGCTCTGCAGGCCCCTCAGCACGGGGGTGTGGATAGAGATTTGGGGGCCCCAGGCCCACTCGGCCCCTCCTGGCTGGGGAGGTGCCTCCCAGGGCGTCTTGCAGGGGAAGGTTGGGTCGCAGCTCTGAAGGCAGGTCCGAGCCCAGGCATCATCTCGGGGCAGGTTTAGAAGGTGCCTCCCTCATGTCCCTGGGACCCTCATGTGCTAGGGTGGCGGGAGCCCGGCTGGGTCCCTTCTCTGACCCTTGGAGGGAGTCCCCTGAGACAAGTGGGGTTGACACTGGTACCTGCCTCTCACCGTGCTTGCACAGGGCTCCCCAGGGGTGTGGGGTGAGGCCTCGCTTCCTCTGACGCCCAGTGCGAGCAGCAGGTCGGAGCATGGGGCGCCCGGCTCCCCAGAGGAGGTGCTTTCCAGGGGAGACGGGGGTCCCTGACCCGCCTCTCCACCTGCTCTCCAGCTGCCATCCGAGCAGCGTGGGCTCCGGCTGGCGCCACCAACCCCACGCCGGCTCAGTCTCATCCTCGGGACTGGGTGGTTCCCGCACAGCCACGAAGATGGGCGGCGCTGTCCGAGTCAGGGGGTCGGGCGGTGTCTGCTCTGCAAGGCTGCCGTCCTGAGAGCAAAGGCGCCAGCTCACGAAATCCTCCTCCTCCAAAGCGGTTTTTAGGGTCTGCGCATTGCACGATGCCCTGGAGGCTGGGGCATGAGGGCGGATGCGACACAGCCCTCGTCCTCCCAGAGCGTGGCTGAGCTCAAACAGATGGGCTGACAGTTGGCGAGAGCCTCGCGGTGCCATGGTGTCGCCTGCCTGGGGAGGCAGAGCTGGTGCCCCAAGAAGGCGACCTGCGGGCGGTGCTGCGACGGGGGAGGTGCCTTCCGCACAAAGAAGGGGCGTTCTCAGAGGAGGGATTGCATGGGGGTGGGAAAGGGACGGTGGGTGCCTGGAGCCACGTGGGCCAGGTGAAGAGGAGGGACAAGCGGGGATCATGTTCCATCTTCCAGTCCCACCACTCCAAGTTCAAATTTCCAGGAGAGACGCCCGTAAACCAGCTTGGGTCTGCGCTGGTCCAGCTCTTGGAGCAGGGAAGGCACTTGATCAGTGACCAAGGCCACGTGCACAGGTGGAGGGGGGGCCCAGGGAAGGCACTTGATCAGTGACCAAGGCCACGTGCACAGGTGGAGAGGGCGTCCAGGGAAGGCACTTGATCAGTGAGCAAGGCCACGTGCACAGGTGGAGAGGGCGTCCAGGGAAGGCACTTGATCAGTGACCAAGGCCACGTGCACAGGTGGAGAGGGGTCCAGGGAAGGCACTTGATCAGTGACCAAGGCCACGTGCACAGGTGGAGAGGGCGTCCAGGGAAGGCACTTGATCAGTGACCAAGGCCACGGGCACAGGTGGAGAGGGCGTCCAGGGAAGGCACTTGATCAGTGACCAAGGCCACGGGCACAGGTGGAGTGGGGTCTCAGGAGAAACCACCAGAGTGCTGTGGGCGGATGCTGGGTGCAGTGCAGGGGAGGGGGCACGCCCCCTGCTCTGGGGTGGCCTGGGAGTGCTGGGAGGAGAGAGTGAGCAGGACGGACGAGGGAGGCGGGAGATGTTGCTGGTCACTGTCCCGCACCAAGAACAGCCTCTCATATACCAGCTCACATGTTTTCACAACTGCTCGAAGCAGTTGATCTTCCCTCATTTCACAGATGAGCAAACCTCGGCCCCAGCACTCTGAGATCCTTTCCTGAGTCCACCCGGCAGGATGCGGTGGAGTCACGACTCCAACTTGGGCTCTAAGGCACCCTTGTCACTCACATGTCACTGCTGCTACTTACTTCTGGCGGCTCTAGGTGTGCTATTGAAGTCACTTCAAAAATAAGTTAGGAAACTCGAATGTTTCAGAAGACTTCACGTCACCTTTGCAGGGAACCAGGCGCCTTGTGTGACTCAGAACCAGAGCGAGGACCCATCTTGTCTGCCAGGGGACACCGCCGTCCACGGTGACAGCCAGCAAGGGCTGTGGGGCTGGTCAGGACTGGCGTCCCCCCCTTGCCAGGGCAGAGGAGGAAGTTTGAGTACTTGGCCACATAACCCAGGTGGACTGGGAATTTTGCCAAGTTCTAAGGGTGCCATAGGCCGGGTGTGGTGGCTCACACCTGTAATCCTAGCTCTCTGGGAGACAGAGGTGGGCGGATCCCTCAAGGTCAGGAGTTCGAAACCAGCCTGAGCAAGAGCGAGACCCCATCTCTACTAAAAAATAGAAAGAAATTAATTGGTCAACTAAAAATATATAGAAAAAATCAGCTGGGCATGGTGGTTGCATGCCTGTAGTCCCAGCTACTCGGGAAGCTGAGACAGGAGGATCACTTGAGCCCAGGAGATTGAGGTTGCTGTGAACTAGGCTGATGCCACGGCACTCTAGCCTGAGCAACAGAGTAAGACTCAGTCTCAAAAAAAAAAAAAAAAACAAACCAAAGAAACAAAAAAACAAAACTAAAGGTGCCATAAACGGCATCATTCATATTCTATATTTAAAAATTGTTTTGCCCGTATCCCATTCCCGTGGTTCAAAAATCAAAGGGATTCAGCAAGGTGGGAGCAAAAACCCTCGGGGCCCCAAGCCCATCTTCCTGTCCTCCCCTGTCCCTCTCCTTCCTTCCTTCCTTGCTTAAAGATCTTTTCTGGGTTCCTTCAGAGACAGCGTCGTTTACGGAAGCATCACACCCACCTGCCGGGCTGTGGATCACCCACTTGGGGGCCCCGCGTGTTTCGCAAACGTCTAATCCGCTCCTCAGCTCAGGGCAAACAGTCTCCCTCCAGGCCAGGCGAAGGAACTTTACAATCCTGTTCTGAACAACCCTTGCTCGGAGGGAAAAACATTAACTCCGGGGCTTTGTTCACTGGATAAATTAAAGCGAGACCTAAATCCTCATTCCTGAAGATGTCAGCTACCCTCTAGGAAGAGGCCCCCAGCTCCTCTGGCTCGGAAACACTGCGGTTTTGTCTAGCAGCCAGAAAGCGCATTCATAAAGCTCGAGGGATCCCTGACGTTTGCTTTCGCCTCTGTCAGAACGAGATCCTGGACGCCCCGCATCCTTCCCGCCCGGAAGGGGATGGGGTCTTCGGTCAGGGGTGTCGGCCACGGAAGCTGGCACTGTCCGGGCCACCGGAGAACGTACCAGAACGGAGGAGGGCACCAGAGCCATGGGGCGAGAGACCGTTCTTCTCTATGCAGCGAAAGGAGCAGGCTCTCCCCTCCGTCCATCTCCAGAGGCTTGGCGTTCGCTCAGCTAGAGGTAGTCGTAAAACCGTCGTAAAACCGTCTCGAATCCGGGGCCAGTTGCTGAGAGTCGTGGAAACGGCACAGGCACATCGGGGAGGAGCGCATGGCCTCGGAGAGATTCTGGACTTTTAATGAGCAGCAGCGTGTCCCGAGGGCCTGGGCGGAGCAGAGACCAGCCGGTCTCAGCAGCACGAAGATCTGGGGGCCACGGTGAGAAGTGGAAGCATCCGACGCCTTCCTTGGGGAACAGAAGCTTGGAGGTGACCCCCGGGAAACCTGACTGGGAAAGTGGAAGGGGAGCCCACGTGGCTTTTCGGGGACTCCAACAGCAAAGCTTCTGCAATCTCAGAGTCCTTAACCTCACAGGCCAGGGGCTGGCGAAGTACAACTGGCCAGCCAAGTTCGTCCCACCAGCCGTTTGCATAAAGTTTTATTGGCACACGGCCACGCCTTTCGCTTACGCATTCGCCATGGGCTCCTCTTGCACAGCAAGGGCAGCTCGAGCAGTGGCGACAGAGACCACGTGGCTCTCAAAGCAGAAAATACTTATCGATCCTATCTTGGCGATCTCCGTTGGAGGCAGGAAAGAGGGGCGTCTCCTGTGAAGGAAAGACTTGAGGCGTTTTCCTGGGCTGCGAAGTAACCAGAGGAGCACGGGACAGAGAGAAATATGGCAGGCCACCTCCCACGGAAGATGGCTCAGTGTTGATGAATTGAGAATGTGTATTAAATAAAGCGTCTTCAAACAGAAACACACGTAAAGGAAGGGTACGTGTTGATGGGTCGACATGAATCCGTTGTGACCAGGGGCTCTCAGGAACCCAACCCTGCGTTCCCCCTAGGAGCAAGGATTCAGGATTTGGCAGTTCAGTGTTTGTGGCAGCTGTATAGACAATAATAACCAACTCGAACAACAAGAATCAACTGCTTTGCGCTCATAGTGGGTGTGTAGATTTGCTAACTATAGAATTTAATGTCGACAATTATTTCTCCTCCAAACTCAGACGGTGTTGTCACATTGTCTTTTAGCCTCTGCTACTACTGATGCCAATCTCTTGTTCTTGGGTAGAGAAGCCCATAACCTGTCTCTGGGCATTTTCAGAATCTCCTCTCTATTCTCGGTGTTGTGAACTTCCATGGGAATCTGTCTAGGGATGTGTGTGCATGTGCGAGTGTGTGTGTTTCACCCTTTCGGCAGCTCTAAATCCCTTTCGATCTGAAGGCTCATGTCCTCTTTACATCTCCAGGAATTTTTTCATATTATTTTTTTGAAATCATCCCTCTTTCACTCAGTTTTCTCTGGTTTTCTCTTTTAAGGACTCATGTTAAATAGACCTTGGACCTGCCGGATTGATCTTCTATATCACTAGTCTGTCTCCACACATTTAAAAATCTTTTTGCTCTTCTTTCCCCCCCTACGATATTTCTTTGACTTAAATTTCCAGTCCTCCTTTCAAACATTTTTTTTGTTGGCAATCCCTTTTTTTACTCTTTGAGACTTCTTTCTTTTTCTACAGTTGCCTTTTGAGCAGCACCTATTCTTGATTCAGAGCAAGGCATTTTCTACTTTTTTTTTTTTTTTTTTTTTTGAGACAGAGTCTCACTCTGTTGCCTCAGCTCAGAGCAACCTCAAACTCCTGGGCTCAGGCGATCCTCCTGCCTCAGCCTCCCGAGTAGCTGGGACTATAGGCATGCGCCACCATGCCCGGCTAATTTTTTCTCTATATATATTAGTTGGCCAATTAATTTCTTTCTATTTATAGTAGAGACGGGGTCTCACTCTTGCTCAGGCTGGTTTCGAACTCCTGACCTCGAGCAATCTGCCTGCCTCGACCTCCCAGAGTGCTGGGATCACAGGCGTGAGCCACCGCGCCCGGCCTACCTGAGCACGGCATTTTCTCAAGTCTCTTTCGGCACTCTCTTCGGAGTGCCCTCTCTGTTCTTGGTTGAGTTCTTTCTGTTTCCTCCAGGAGCAATAGTTCTGTGTGTCTAGCTTCACTTTTCACTTCGTACATCTCGTGATTTTAGTTGCCTAATCATATTTAAGAATGAGAGGTTAGGGTGATTTTTCTAGGAGTCTGACTGGCACAGTTTTAGCTGCACATCTAAATCTGCCTTGTGGTTAGGCCTCTTCCCCAAGCAGGAGCGCTCATAGGAGCTCCACACACAGGAGTGGGGCTGGCCAGCTTCCCGAGAGATGGGCAGACAGGGAGCAGCATCTTTTGATTTGGGGACCGTCAAATGCCACGGGTGGGGGTATGTTATTAGGTGCTATCACCTACCGTGGTTCCACCCAGGCAGTTTGTTCAGTTTTTCTAGAGAAGAAACATCTCTTCCTCTTCCTCCTCTGTCCCTTCCTCCTCTTCCTCCTCTGGAGGTTGTCAGTAGAAACTTTTTTTTTTTTTTTTCAGACAGAATCATGCTCTGTCACTTGGGCTAGAGTGCAGTGGCATCATCATATCTCACTGTAGCCTCAAACTTCTGGGCTCAAGCGATCTTCCTGCCTCAGCCTCCCAAATAGCTGGGACTACAGGTGTGCACCACCAAACCTGGCTAATTGTTCTGTTTTTTTGTAGAGATGGGATCTTGCTTTTACTCAGGCTGGTCTCGAACTCCTGGCTTTAAGGAATACTCCTGTCTCAGCCTCCCAAGGTGCTAGGGTTCCAGACATGAGCCACCATGCCTGGCCTAGAAGCTTTGGTATTAGCAAATGAAGTGCAGGACCAGGGTACAAAATGTTGATATTCTTTTCAACTGTAATATTTATAATTTTTGAGTTACAACACATGTCGGAAAATGGGTTTTCCAATCTTATTCAGTTGGCAACTGTGTTTGAACATTAATAACAGCAATTTAACTGTTACTAATAGCCTACGTTAATTAGGTGCTTGTTTGCTTATGTGAAAGAAGACTGGAGGTAGCCAGTGCAGGGCTCTTATGATATCCATCTAGGATCTAGGTTTTCTCAATTTTTCTGCTTGGCTATCCTTAGCTCCCATTCTTGAGGTGGACTCATTGTCCCAAAATGGCTGCTGGCCCTCTGGCTATCACATCCACATTCCAGCTAGGGAGCCAGGAAAGGGGAAAGGGCAAAAGAGGTATTCACACCTTCTCTGGGGCAAGCTTTTCTTCTGAGGACCCCATAGGCCTGGAAAAAAACCACTGGAATTTGCCCGCTGTGTGGGTCTCAATCTGAAGTCAGGACACAGTGACAACCCTCCTTTACATTTTTGTTTAATTTTAAAATAATTATCGATGCACAAGAAGTGGCAAAGATAATCAGAGCCCTCCCGTGCATCTTTGCCTCAGTTTCCCCCAATGGTTACATCTTCTATAACTAACTGTGGTATAATAGCAAACCCAGCAACTTGTCATTGGTATGAGCATGTGCATCAGTCATTTTAATCAGATGCCATTTTAATCAGATGTCTAGATTCATGTAACTTCCACCACAATCCAGACATAGCACTGTTCCAAGGATGATCTCTTTTATAATAAATCTTTTGTAACAGTCTCTTTACTATCCTGAAACAAAAAACCCTAGACAATAGTCCAACCTCATGTTACATATACATATTACAGCACGTAATTTGAAATAAGATAAATGTATTAAGTGTATATGTTAAGTATAATATGAAGGAGAAATACAAGGAAAATGAGAGTGTAATAAAAATAAAATATATTCAATACCAAACCTGCTTGGGCAAACTAGAGGACAGAATGAAGCCAGGGAGAGGCATTTGGGCTGAACCCACAGCTACAAGAAGAGGCTGACTCAGGTGTGTGCTACTGAGCTCGCTGAATCACAGATGCAGCTGGGCGCGGTGGCTCATGCCTATAATCCCAGCACTTTTGAAGGCTGAGGTGGGAGGACTGCTTGAGGGCAGGAGTTTAGGACCAGCCTGGGCAACATATCGAGACCCTTTTTTTACAAAAAATTAGAAAAATTAGCCGAGCATAGTGGTGCATGCGTATAGTCCCAGCTACTCGGGAGGCTGAGTCATGAGGATCACTTGAGTCTAGGAGTTGGAGGTTGCAGTGAGCTATGATCACACCACTGCACTCCAGCCTTGGGCAACAGAGAGAGGCCCTGTCTCAAAACAAAAACAAAAACAAGCCATAGATGCATTTATTTAATCATTTGAACAGAACAAAATACAGTCTTTCCTTGATAATGCAGCCGTTGCATTCCTGAAAATACAATACAAAATTCACTTTACCTGCACATGGAGTGGGTTTCCAGGCTCAGACACTCCTAGGCAAGTTTTCCACTTACCTGAATGGCACGTGGATTGAGGGACACTTCTCTATGGAGAGTGCTGTTCTGGCAGGTCCCGGGGCACCCCTGGCTCCTGTCCACTAAATGCCAGGAAGTCCCCCTTATAATTGTGCCAATCAAAACTGTTTCCTCCAATTTCCAAAGCAGCCCCTAGGGGGCAGTCCTGGCCCTGCCGAGAGCCACCGACTCATCGGGCACTTACTCTATGTGCCCGGGACTGTGCCAGGCTGGGGGCTGGGGGCACCGGGGGGCACAGATGAATCACACTTGGTGTCCAACCCCATGAAACACGTATTCTCACTAGATTCAGCAAATAAAAATATTGCAGGGGACATACACCCGATGCTCTTTGTTGCTCTGAAATTCAAATTTAACCTGGTACCCTGCGTTTCCTGTGGCAACCCTACTGACAACACGAAGACCACGGGGGCGTGATGGCTGGTGCCTCATAGGGACCAAGGGCTCTCAGAGGAGGGGTCTGCAGGAAAGAGACTTGGAAACTTGGAGACTTTGTGGCTTGGAGGTGGCCTTCGCCATCTGCAGAGTTTTACACATGCAGTGGCTCCTGAATGCCACGCTCTTCCAGGAGGTGATGTTATTGTCCCCAGCTCACCAATGAGGTGATTGAGGTGCTAAGAGTTCATGTGACTGCCCCCAACACACAGGTGCCAGGGACAGGAGAGCGATGCTGGGGTAACTCTCCCAGGACAGGGATGGGGACGGGGCAAAGATGACATCACCAGACGCGGTGGTGACGCGCCTGGCCATGAAGACCAAGGGAGGGAGCGGCTCCGGGACCTCGCCTCTGTCAGGGCTTGGGTCTCCTGAGCTCTGCCGGTGACAGCAGCTCGGGTCCCCACCGTGTCCTGTTTGATGGTGAATTTGTAGCCCCAGAGAAGGGCAGAGAATTGAGGAGGAGGCGCTCTTCAAATCCCTGGGGAGAGTGAGTAAAAAGCCAAAAAGGAAAGCTGAGCGGGACAGCCGCTCCCTGCTCACTGGAGAACATTTCGGGGAGAAGCCAAACTGAATATGTGAAAAGTCTGGGTGCAGAAGGGAATGCAATTGATTTCAATTTTGTTTTTAATAATGTCAGCTTTCCCCTGATTATATTAATAAAAACATTTAAAATACATATGACGGTACTACAGCATTATGCTTGCTGAAGAAAATTTAGAGAATACATAAAGAGTAAATCAAAGTAAATTAAGATCACCCATAATTTTGCTACCTGAAATAACTTTAAGTAAAAAGAATAACTTACCCACTAGCCTGCGTTGCCAGTTCATTCAGCCCTCTCTTCACTAAGAAGAAACATTTGTTATTAACACACAAATTGTTTCTGTGAAAACAGATACAGAGCTGGTTTTCAAGTTTTCTTGAAGACTTGATGTTTAGAGTCCAGCTTACCTATTAATTTCCTTGTTAAATCCTTTTTTAAAAATGCATAATATAAAGGTAAACTTTAGCCCTTGTTAAAATAATGAAAAAGTAACGAGGCCACACTATACAGCCAACTTTAAGATTTGTAGGACTTTTGTGAGCTAGTTGCTAAAAGAGTTATTAAAAATTAAAATATACAAATGTATAATTAAATAAAATGATACTACAAGAAAGGTAATACATATTCAAAACTCACCACTTCCTAATTGTTTTAGTACATCCTACTTTCTAAATTGTTTTGGCGTTTCTTACTTCCTAATTGCTTTAGTAGATGTTACTATTACCTATCTTCTAGAAGTTGTTTACAATTATTGTATCTGTAGGGTGGAAATATTATATAATTGTGTGGTACTTCCCATCTTTTCCCAACCCCCCATCCAATGACACATTGGTAGCTTGGAATCAGCTATTGTGGGAGTATTTACACCATGGAAATGGGCAGATGCTGCAAATCAGGGTCCCCCCTCCCCGCCAACCCCAGTGATCCAGTTAGTGGTTAAATATTCCCCAGAACACTGCTGTCCCCTGTGTGTGATGAAGGGTTAATTCGGAAGAGTGACCGTAGGCTCATTTTTTTAAAATTTTGAGATGAAGATTAGGCCTCTGTGCTTTCACTCACCAAGGTCTAGCGCCTCCTGGGGTGACTGGCTCTGTGGCTACAATGTCTCTTTCTCCAGTTTCTTTCAAAGGAGAGACATGTTTGCTCTGCTCTCCCCTGGCGCTGAAGCAGCAGGTGTGTTTGTGCAGGTCTTTAAGGTATCTTTAAAGTAAATACGCTTGATAAAATCTTTTCTTCTCTCTTTTCTTCGTTCTTCTGTTACCCGTATTGATCCAGGTCTTTCCACGGGCACAGAGTACGCTGGCTGTGTTTGTACATTTCTGCAAATAGATAATCGTGGAAGCCTGTTGTATAGAAACAGGCTCTATTATGATGAACCGTAACCAAGGGGGTGGCCGGCTACTTCCTCTCCTTTGAGATTTTGGTGTATAGAAGATTTTCACTTAAACTCCTTTCCACACTTGGCCTTGCTCCTTTGTCGCAGTATTTGGAATGCATGCCAGCTGTCACCGGGCATTAATCCCGGAGGTGAAGTCAACTCCCTCACTGGCCTTTTAAGGAGGGTTCAAGCTTGCCTTGGGTTGGGCATTTTCCTTTTCAGCTCCAGGTATAGTTTTCGGCATATTAAGGGAATGAGGGTCCCATGAATGGATTGTGTGTAAGTGCCGAGAAGTTAACTGGTTTTCCAAGCAAACTGAGGTCTTTCGGGGTATCCAATACATGGCATCTTCTTCCCTGCCCAAGTTTGGAACCAAATGAGAAATGAAATATAAAGGAATAAGGCCAGTAGGATCCCAAAGATAATCCTTATAACCGATAAAGTCTAGGTGAGAGAATGTGGTTTATATCTTTGAGCAAATAAGCTGCCTAACATTGTAGTCCGCATTTCATCAGGGAGGGGTGGTGGACCTGGGGGGTGTCCACTCCACCCTGCAGGGACAAGCCCAGCCCTGGAAGTGCCACTCACTCCCAAGAGTGAATGGAGATGCGGGACATGACAGTGTGTTCTCCTTCCAAATCTCCAATCAGGACAGAGGATTGCGTGATGGGCGGAGAGAGCTGGGAGGTGAGCTAACGTGTTCCTTCCCTGGAAGGGGTCCTTAGGGGCTTCCGACTTCCTCACAGACACCCCCCACCTGGCCTGCCCAACACACCCTGAGAACACGTGTCCACACCTGTAGCAGCTCAGGAAAAAGCCTTTATTTGAAAGCGGAGCTCTGCCTGTATTAGATCAAGTGTATGGAATGGGAAGGACACCCATTTCAGAGTGCTTTGGGGAAGAAAATAAGATAGTGTAATTAAAGCTGGTTATACCTACACAG
Organism: Mirza zaza; assembly: GCA_008750895.1. Lineage (NCBI taxonomy): Eukaryota > Metazoa > Chordata > Mammalia > Primates > Cheirogaleidae > Mirza > Mirza zaza. Next base: position 127,277 of record VSMD01028144.1, on the reverse strand, counting down.
CAGTACCCTTAAGTTACTGTACTTGGTTGTCAGCGTCCTTCCAACATTCAGGTCCACCTGGAACCTCAGAATGGGACTTGATTTGGAAGTAGGGTCTTTACAGATGCAATCAAGTTCAGGTAAGGTCACCCTAAATCAGGGTGGGCCCTAAATCTAATATGAATGGCCCTAAATCCAGTATAGCAAGAGGAAAATTTGGACACAGAGACACAGACACAGGGAGAATACCACGTGACAAAGAAGGCGGAGTCTGGAATTATGCTGCCATGAGCCAAGGAACACCAAGAGTTGCCAACAAGCAGCAGGAGCTGGAAGAGGCGAGGAGGGACTGTTCCCTGGAGCCTTCAGAACGTCCGGCAGGTGGCCATCCATGCGAGCCTCTCGAGGCAAGAGGAGGGAAGAGCTGACAGAGGGACGGCACAAAGCAGGCACCATTCAGGCTGTGATTGGGTCTGCGAGGGGTGGCGGCGGGGGCTGGGGTGTCCCCGTAGCTCGGCCCCCATGAGGCCACACAGGGCCTGGACTCCCGCCACCCTGCCCCACCAGCCAGCCACATCCCTGCTTGGAGCGATCTGTCCGCGAAAGTGCCCGAGTCCACCTGGCTGCCGGGATGAGTCACCAGGCAGGCCCCCAAAGGTTGCACAGGATCCCGGAGGCCACTCTCTGCCTTTGGGCTTTCTTCCACCCCGCTCTCCAGCCCGGCGTCCACACTCTCTTCCCAGGCTTAGCTTTTAGCAGGAAGGAAAAGCCACCTACCTGTGTTAGTTTAACTGCACCCCCAGGGAGGGGCTGGAAATGGCCAAGCCGGTTCTGCCGTCGCTGGACCGTCATCACAAGACGCCCTCGTGTCCTTCCAGAAGCTGCGGAGCCGACAGTGCATCTGAGGCCTCAGATATCAGCTCCGCCATCGCTCCTGGAATTGTGGAATTGGTAGAACTGGGCATAGGGGACTTGAGCTGCGGCTCCTGCCATGTCATTGCCAAGGTGAATTTTCAAGGTCATGGAATGTACCATCAAGAGAAGCTTCTGTCCTTGGGGATTTAAGATCCTGCCCCGACAGCCAGTTTGTTGTGGGTACAACTGGAGTCAAATTGGTCTGAAGCGACGCGGTCCCTGTTGGGTGAAGAATGGGCGGACACTGCACGCTTGCATGGGGCTCCCGTGCTGCCTCGTGGCACGCGGCCCTGCGCCCGGCCGGGCAGGAATTAGCAGACTGCACTTGACCTTGGGCACTCGCATTCTCTGCCCCAGTCCCGGGATGTTCCCGTCTCAGCTTTCTCCTCGGGGGGATCAACGGCAGCCTTCCACGTCTGTTCCCCATCCTACCTCCCGACCGCTGAGATCGAAGCTGCCTGTTAGGTTTTCCCCCCAAATGTCTGATTCTATTGCTGAAAAATTACCACGGCCCATCTCAAGCACAATATATTTCCTCTGTGAGTTCTCGACTCTTTCTGTTGAAAAGGAAAAATTGCATTTTTCTACTTAATCCTGCTGTGCAGTGTTTTCATTCATTCAATGTGTTCGTTCGGATAACACCTCCCAGACTTCCCATTTCTCACTCCTAATCTTTACGTCCCTTTTCTCTGATTTATAACTCAGATACGCGCCCGTCCCTCTCTTCGAACTGCGTGCCTCTCTCATTCCCGCCAATTCCGTCTGCAGCCACCTCGCCTTGGGGGGGCCCAGGGGCACCTAGGGCATGTCCCCCCTCTCTCTCCCGCCCTCTCAGTCCATTGTTCTCATTAAAATATGTTGCCTTCGAAAACGTCTTTTCTCTGCTCAAAGAGGATGTTCATTTTTCTATTTCACAACTTCTGGCGTGGAGGGAAAACAAAGCGGATTCTAGCCTCCGTGAGATGAAAACCACGCGCTTTCCCTTGGTCTCCAGTCAAGGTCACTTATTTGAGACAAGAATCACATAAAATAAGACTGATTGATCTCTGCAGAGAGTCTTTTTTAAAAGTATTAGGCAAATTGTCAGTTTCACCATCGCACCTCTTGTTGGACCTGCAGGGTGTGCGCGTGCTCTTTTATTGAAGACCGTTCGATTCTGCTGGAAAAAACGAGAAATGGATAAGAAGGGTAGATGGAAGCAGGTAGAGAAACAGCATGTGAGAGCCGCTGGTCACAAACAAAGCAAGTAGAGGGCCTGTACATTGCAGGGTCGCAGGGGTTGGAAGGACGAAGTGGAAGCAACATGCTCCAGGTCTCAACTCAGCCTCCACTGGTGCTGCCCAGCCTGGCCCCACATGTGCTTGGCCCAGCAAATGCAGAGAAAGCCACGGCCACTCGGCAGGTTCATCGGCGAGCCACGACTACTGGCCAGGTGAACTGGCTCCTGGGTCTCTTCTGCAGGGCTAGGGTGCAGGCTCCGGGCACCTTGTATCTGCTCGACTGGTCCCAGGAACCACACCACCAGCGGGGAAGGCTGATGCGGCAGCCAGGCCAATGCGCGAACACGGCACCGCCCGGGACCCAGGGCTGTGGTCCTTCCGCCCTGAAGGCACCGGATCCTACGTGTGTCAGCCAACTGCAGATCTCTCCCTTGTTCCTTGCAGCATGTTCTGCATGGGTGAAATAAACCACGTGCTCCAAGCATCTTCACTCAGTCTGCGAGCCCTTCTGTTCCCAGATAGCCCACCCGACGGGGCATTTGCAGGCTAGCACTGCGTCGGTGACAGTATCTTCCATCTGGATGAGACCACAGGTGTTAGACTGAAGCCCCCCAACTCTTCTGGGGGTGCTGATTGGGAGGTACTAGTCAGGGTTTTATAGCGAAACAGAACTATTGGATATGTGTGTGCGGTTTGTGTATATGTATGTGTGTATGGAGAGAGAGAAAAAGAGACAGAGACAGAGAGATGGAAAGAGACAGATATATTTTAGAGAATTGGTGCATGTGATCACGGGTGCTAACAAGTCCAAAATCGACCGAGTGGGGCTGCAGGCTGGAACCCCGGCAACAGCCGACATCACAGTGCAAGTCCTAAGGCCACCTGCTGGCAGAATTCCTTCCCACCTAGGGACACCAGTCTTTTTGTTCTATTCGGGCCTTCGACTGATTGGACGAGGCCCACTCACATTACGGAGGGTAACCTGCTTTCCTTTCAAAGTCCATTGCTTTAAGTGTAAATCTCATCCAAAAAGCACCCTCACAGAACCATTCCAGAATAATGTTTGACCAAACATCTGAGCACCATGACCCGGCCAAACTGACACATAAAATCAAGTGTCACAAGAGGCATGCTTGCAAAATCACACACGCACCAGCAAAAGGGTTCTGTGCTCAAATACGTTCAGGAAATTGAGCAAAACTACACAAGGCTTCTTTTACTAACAGACTTCTGAGAACCTTTAGTGGGCAAGATAGAGTGCGCAATGTTTCCCATACTCTGCCCGTGGAACCCTGGCCTACGGAGCATTCCATGGGATGGGGGTTCCTCAGAACGCACTCTGGGAAGCGCAGGTCTAAGGTCACCCACAGGCATCCAGGTGAGAGAGGAAGGAGGCCTGCTCCGGGAGGCCTGGGAGGCCCTGAGGCTGCTGTCCCCGCTGGCGTCCTTGGGGGGGAACAGCACAGATACGGCCAGAGCAGAATGAACCTCTGGCTCCTGACTGCTGGATCATCTCAACTGTATCACATCCTAAAAGGTCCGTCTTTCCCCAAGGTCTCTCATAGAGGCAGCAAAGAAGATCACAACATACAATATTTGGGACATAGTCATACTAAAAAAATTATTTATTGTTTGTCTGAAATCCCAGTGTGCCCGAGCACCCTGTACTTCATCCAGCAATCTTGTTCCTTGCTGACACTGAGATATACCAGACACACTTGCCGCAGGGCCTTTGCACGTGCTGTTCCCCCTCCAATGCTGAATTGCTCTTCCCCTGGCATCCTCACCCCTCTATGCTCCCTCCTCTAGGTCTTTATCTAAACACCATCTTCTTGGTGGGGCCTTCCCTTGCCTTCTCCTACTGGTGTAACAGCCCGGGCTTCTTTCCCTGTGTGATTTTTCTCCTTAGCATGTTATGTGGTTGACAGTGGTTTACTCCTTAATCTTGTGACTGTCTGTCCCCCCACTAGAAGATAAGCTGCAGGAGGGCAGGGATTCCTTTCTGCTCCGTTCCCTGCCGTGTCCCTGGCACCTGTTGGTGTGAGCAACTGCTGCTGAGCGAGACAAGGAACGGCCAGGCCGGACAACAGGGAGGGGTGAAGGGCGTGTGTCTACACGTTCATGCTTTCGTGTTTGCCTCGATGGCTGGTCACAAAGGCTCCTCGCCCACCCCCTTGCCCCTTTGGCGTCATCAGAATATCTCAGGCTTGTTCTCCCCCCCAACACACACTTTCTCCCTGGCTGTTACCGCCTGCACCAGCTGAACTGTGCCCGCCGGTCTCTGCTGTCCTCCGCTGTCCTGGGCCGGCGGCAGGGCAGGGAATGTGCCGGACACTCCGACCTCAGCCCAAGGTCTGCCCTGGGTCGCGTGTCCAGCCTACAGAGGGCACCCAAGGCCACACTGCTTACAGACCGCTTCTGGGCCCTTCCTCACGTGGCTGGCTCTTCCTCACACTCCCCTCGGGCCCAGATTGCTCTGGAATCCCAGCTCTTTGGTGTTTACTCCTTTGGGGTTATTTCAGCCACTTTACATAACAGCGTCCACCCTAAACTCAGACCCTAGGGTTGTCTGCCACTTATCAGCTGTGTGAGCTTGGGGAGCTGTCCCTACTTCTCTGACCCTCACACAACGCACACTGTGCTTACCGTTTCACCCTGGCAGAAGTCTGGCTTGGAGGGGGCAGCCACCCCCTTCTCCATGGCCGCGACGTTCCCATGGAGCTCGCAGGGGGGTGTTTGGTGCAAGCAGTGAAGCGCATCTCAGCGATGCTTCCTGTCTTGGGTTGTCTCTGCAAAGAACAAACATTCACACGAATATCGTGCAGGCGACTGGGTGTGGTTTTATTCTGAGAGTCTGGTGTCAGGGAGGTGGTCCCCGAGGTGCTAAGACCCCCGGCAGGTGTGGGGCCGGGCTCTGCCTTGCTCTCCAGGGCCTGGGCCTCTGCTCCCGTCCAGCTGGGCTTAGTTGCTTAGTTGGTTGGTTTTCAGTTTGGGGAGGTTTTTCTTTTATGGTAAAATATATAAAAATAAAATGTACCATTTCAGCCATTTAAAAATATATAATTCAGTGGCATTAAGTCTACCCATGGCATTGTGCAGCCTCCACCACTATCCATCTCCAGAACTCTTTATCTTCCCCAAACTAAAACTGTAAACCCATTAAACGCAAACTCTCCAAATCCCCCCCAACTCTGAAACTGCTATTCTACTCTCTGTCTTTATGCAATTTACTACTCCAGGAACCTCACCTAAGTAGAACTGGATCTCTCTCCTTTTGTATCTGGCTTCTTTTCCTTAGCATGATGGCTTCCAGGCTCACCCATGTTGCAGCATGTGCCAGAATCTCCTCCCTTTTCGAGGGTGAGTGACAGTCACTGTGCGGATAGACCACATGGTGTCCGTCCACTCATCTGGGGGTGGACACTGGGTTGCCTCCCCCTTTGGGCTATTGGGAATGATGATGCCATGAACATGAGTATACAAGTGTCTGTTTGAGTCCAGCTTTCAGTTTCCTGGGATATATACCTAGAAGCGGAATTGCTGAATTGTAGGGTAACTCTGTGTTTAATTTTTTTGCAAACTGTCCACACCATTTTCTACAGCGGCTGCACCATTTACATTCCCACCAGCAGCGCACAGGGGTTTCAGTTCCCCATATCCTCGCCAACGTCACTTCCTGTTCTTTCGGTCACAGCCGTCCTGCTGGCGTGAGGGTCTCAGCTACTGTCAGAGCCGCCCGGCTGCTTCTGCCCCACACCTGCGGCGCCCCCCAGCCGCCGTCTCTGCATGTCCTCGGAGAGAGCGGGAATTTGATTGGCCGAACGCATCTGAGTGTGCCAGGTCACAGGTTGCTGGCTATTCTGTAAGTTGATTGCCGTTGCATCAGTCGGTTATCAGCTAAGACCAGGAAGAAGTGGTCACTTGCAGAAGAACATGGCATGGCTCTCCACAGATGACAAGGTTATCTTCCCTTAGGAGGGGCCATGGGAGCAAGTCACCAGAAAAGTGTCCACTGTCCGAGGGGAAAGATGCTCAGTGAAGGTGCATCGCACCTAAAACGTGAAATAAAGGCAACTAGCCCTTGGTACACGTCATCTCTTGTCCAGAAGCTTCTCTCTCTCCCAGGCCCTTTGGCAGGCCATGCCCAGGCCACCCTCACCTTTATTGGCACTCAACTACGGAGCTGCATGTTAATGAGAAATAAAAACCCTTTTCATGTCCAGAGACATGGAGCCACTCTGGTGGAGAGATCGGTGAAGAGACTGACAGCCACCTTGCGTGGTGGCTGCTCTGTCATTTAACAAGGCGGAGGAGAAACTGGACCCCAGCTGCATTCACCCTGCCCCCCTAACACCAGCCTGCACTGAGAAGGGAGGGAAGAGGTGCCTTTTGAAACGTACCGTCGTTTCTGCTGTAAGAGAAGTATTGCGGATGCTGCACAGAAGGTTCTTTTTATGGGATGCTCGCGGAGATCCTGTTCGGGCTGAGCTCGAACTGTTGGGGAGACTCGGCTTTCCTGAGTTTATGGACAGGAGCGTGTGTAACCGTCTAGGTCTCCCTTTGGGTGTGGGCCATGGAAAGCTTGGAGCACATTGGTTTCCTATGGTTATGGACCTAATTGTGTCCTCCTCTCAAATTCTCGTGTTGGAGTCCCAACCCTCAGCCCCTCAGAATGTGATTGTATTTGGAGACAGGGTCTGTAAAGAGGTGATTAAGTTAAAATGAGGTCATTGAGGTGGCCTCTAAGCCAGTGTGACTGGTGTCCTTATAAGAAGAGATTAGGACACAAACACACAGAGGAGCGGCCACGTGAAGACACGGGAAGGAGGAGACAGCCATCTACCAGCCAAAGAGAGGGATCCCAGAGGGAGCCAACCCTGCTGACACTTTGATCTTGGACTTGCAGAAAATAAATTGTTCATTCCCCCGTCTGGGGTTCTGGGTTACGATAGCCCGAGCAAACTAACACGCCTACCCACAACCATCGTGTAGATAGTTACGTCTGCTTGTGTTCTTTGCTTGGTGCTTAGTTTCATTTTATGTCTCCTACACTTGCATTTTCTTCCTGTACACCTCTTTTTTTTCTCCTTGATTGTATTTTAGTATTCTTTTAAGCTTCCTGGATTCAGGTGTAATAGAAATAAATTTTTTTTTAATTCTTAAAATGATTTCTACTGGGCACCTCTGGTGTATAATACTCTGTCCTGGGGCTGGCTCGGTGGCCCACACCTGTAATCCTAGCACTTTGGGAGGCAACGGTGGGAGGATCGCTTGAGGCCAGGAGTTCAAGGTTACAATGAGATATTATCACGCCTCTGCACTCCAGCCTGGGCGACAGAGCAGGACTCTATCTCTAAAATAAATAAATAAATAAGTTAAACACACACACACACACACACACACACACAAGACTCTATCCTGGGCACCAGGAGATGCAGAAGGGAGGACTAAGATGTGCCCAGGGAGTACCTGGTGTTAAAGATCTTGGTAAATGTTGGTTATTGTGGCCAGTGATTAGTTGCTGTAGCAGTTAGCAGTTAGCAGGCAGTGTATGTAGGAGCAAGGGGGATTGAGGACCATTTACAATCACTGGGTGCAAGGCCCTGTGCTAGGCACTTTCCACTCTGCAAGTGTTTCCAACCTCATTCACAAAACCAAAACAGAGACTCAGAGAGCATGCGGCACTCATCCCAGGCCACGCGGGCAGTAGGCAGTAGAGCCGGGACTCACACCCGGCCCGCCTTCCTCCAAGACCGGTTCGCTTCCCAGGCTGCAGTGCTGAGCTGCCCCGGTGCCCAGGACAGGGTCTTGCACCAGAGTGCCCAGGACACACTCCGTGGCTGACTGGACTTGAATGGGAGCACAGACTCTGCCAGGGAAGAACAAACAAGGAACAAGGATGAGCACATGGAGCGTGAGGTCCGGCACTCCCAGAGGGCAAGACAGCGGACCTCCCCAGGCCCCGGCTGCACTGAACGGTGGAGACCATGACGCTTGCCTGGTCTGGGGCTCTGGGCTGAGGCCCACCAGGGACAACAGGAGTGGACGTGCTTTGGAAAGTTACCTGGGCAGAAAACACACGGAGGAAAGAAGTTTCTTTTCCCCTCACCTTTCTCTGATAACAAAACGGTTTCAACCTGAATCTTTGAGCTCCACTCTCTCCCTCTTTTTTTTGTTTTTGTTTTTTTTTTGGAGACAGAGTCTCACTCTGTTGCCTGGGCTAGAGTGCCCTGGCATCAGCCTAGCTCACAGCAACCTCAAACTCCTGGGCTCAAGCGATCCTCCTGCTTCAGCCTCCCAAGTAGCTGGGACTACAGGCATGCGCCACCATGCCTGGCTAATTACATATATATATATATTTTTTTTTTTTTTAGTTGTCCAGCTAATTTTTTCCTATTTTTTCAGAGACGGGTTCTCACTCTTGCTCAGGTTGACCTCGAACTCCTGAGCTCAAATGATCCGCCTGCCTTGGCCTCCCAGAGTGCTAGGATTACAGGCATGAGCCACCGTGCCCGGCCTCTCCCTCTCTTTTTAAATGAGTTATTCTCTTTTTTTGGCCCTCCCATTTGCTGAAGAAGCCGCGTGCTGTGTGCAGTTCTCTGCGCCTCTACTCCTGGGTGGCTCCATCACCGTCTGCCTCTCCCCTGCTCTCTCTGCCCTGGGCCTTCTCGCTGGTCCTCCTGCTGCGTGTGCCCCCCACGGCCCCTTCACACCCTGGCCTTCCCTCTGGGCGTTTTCCTGTTTCCTAACGCCACGCTCAGTCTGGGCTTTCTTCTGTATGTGAGCACCAAGAGGCACCAGCGGTGACCAGCAACAATGAGGCCTAAGAAAACAGGTCACTTGAGCCGGGGTGGGGGGGGGGGCGGGAGACATCAGTGAAACCATCTTGGTATTTGATTGGCCTTTTGTTAAGAGAATAATGACTCTGTGAGCCGGGCGGAGAGAGACACTGGCCCCTTTTTAGAGCGGACAGAGGAGGAATGGCACGTACCAAAAGGGCAGTGCTGACAGCTGAAACTAGGTGTGCCACCAGCCGGGGGGTGTGGAGAGGCCTGAGGGACGTCCCGTGCAGGAGCAGCCAGGGAACCACCCGAGCGCCCCGCAGCCCCGGGAAGGATGGGCACCCCCAGATGCAGCTGAAAGCCGGGGATCTGATTGGCAGTGAACCCAAAGCTGGGGACACTACGGAACCAGGACACACAACCCCGCCGGGCAGAAGTCAGGAGCCGGGCCACCAGCCCAAGAGGGTGAGGACGATGTTCGAGGGACACCCCGGAAGAACATCCAGACGCAGGACTGGACGTGGCTGGAGACACGGCAACCCGGTGAGTGGCACTTAACAGTTTGTAGATTATGTCTCTGCTTAATTTTATTTTGAGGTTTGAGTCTCTGCCGACCACAGAAGGTTAAAATAATTAAAGCAGGCAGGTGCGTCGGGAGGAGGGCGGGCAAGTAGGTCCAGGAAGGAAAGAAGGACAGAAGGAAGGAAAGAAAGAGAAACTTCTGTGCATCTTAATGAGGACATGAGGTGGCCAGTGATTGATTCGCCAGCTTGTGTTGTTAAGTGGCTCGTCTGCCCCGGATGGAGGCAGATTTATATACCTGGGCTTCAGAGGGTGTCAGCAAAACATACTTCTAGTCTTGCCTCGCTTTGGTAAGAAGGGATGGCTGGTTTGTTTTTCTAATCACTGAGTGTACGGGAACGGGCTAATGATTTGGGGTTACTCAGACTCTACCTTCACGTAGATTAATGGCAAGATCGGTTTCCAAAGGAAAGATAAAACTCAATGTTTCTGGATGGTGTGAGGCTCTCCAGGAGTCACTGCAGAAATGTCGTTGTATTTCCCATCTGGGTACTCAGAAGAGGCTACCCCCGGGGTCCCTGAGTCCATCTCACTGGAAAGGAGGGTGATATTCTTATTTATGCCCCCAAAGCAAGTCTGCTATCTCTTCTGTGTAGTTAGGTAAAACCGGGTACAGATCTAGAGGAATGTCACCAACAGCTGCAACGTTATAAAATTCAACCCCATGAGCATCTAGGAATCCACAAGAATCGTATTTGAGAGTATGTACCTGTGCTGACGAGCGCTGTTCGTGTTTCTGTGAGCAGTGTGCCCATCCCCATGATTCTCTCCATTGTGCAGCGTGACACACAAAAGCATCACCTGCCTAGGTTTTATTTGCTCCTTTTTGCTGACGCACTAGTGAGCTGGCATGAGGCCGTGACTGGGAACGTGGATTCTGTGACAGACTCTCTGGATTCAGATTCTAGTCCTGCCACTTACTGGATGTAAGCTACTTAACCTTTCCGTACCTCAGTTTCCCCGTCTGTACAATGGGGATAACGATGGTCCTTCACCACAGAATAGTCGTGGAGAAAAAAATTAGTTAATATGAGTAAATTGCATAGACCAGATACAAGTGAATAGATAAAAGTGAATTGGCATACACTGGCATACAGTAAGGGCTTAATTCGCCTATCCATTATCATCGGCTGGTCAGAGAGCAGCAGGTGAATCAGAGCTCCCAGACCCGAGGGAGAAGCCAGGAGAGAGTCCAGGTGTTCCTCACGCCACGCGATGGCAAGTGAGACAACAAACAGCGAGACCGGCACGGATAATTTGGACCCGTTTGCAAAAGTAGAAACTTCAATTCTATAAAAAGGAAATAAGGAAAAGGAAATTCTTTAAGAAGATAATACAGGACAGGCTTGGTGGCTCGCGCCTGTAATCCTAGCACTCTGGGAGGATGGGGCAGGAGGATTACTTGATCTCAGGAGTTCGAGACCAGCCTGAGCAAGAGTGAGACCCCCGTCGCTCGAAAAAAAAAAAAAATAGCTGGGCATGGTGGTGCACGCCTATAGTCCCAGCTGCAGCTGCTTGGGAGGCTGAAGCAGGAGGATCTCTTGAACCCAGGAGTTTGAGGTTTCGGTGAGTTATGACGACTCCACTGTACTCTAGCCAGAGTGAAAGAGTGAGATTCTGTCTCAAAACAAAATTATTTCCTCTAATGATAGTTACTCAAAAGGATAAACATATACCCATGCCTGTGTATAGCATGAGTTTCCTCTCTAGCCAGGGTGATAGAGCCAGACTTTGTCTCAAAAAAAAAAAAAAGATGATAATACAGTGACATGGGTCTATTCACTTTTATTCTTAAGGAAAGGCAGGGATGTCTGTTTTTCAATTTGATTTTTCTTGCTAAATGTAACTTTATGTCTTAAAAATGATCTGTACAGTAACTAAAGATGCAGGGAGAGGACAGAGGGAAAGGAAGCCCTGGAAACTGTAGTGATGACTTTAAAGACTTTCAATGCCTTGACCCTCAGGGAATTTAACAGGAATGTAAAATAATTCAATCAAAGTTTCATCATTCAGGTTTATTGGAAAAGATGGTTTCTTTATGTTAGGAAATGATTCCACCACAGTCTGAAGTATTCTATTGTGCTTTCAGGACTCAAAACAATTTCACTTGAACAGAATTCTAGAAATCTCAAATTGGGCTACGGTTTAAAAAGTCATGCAATGTAATACTTGCATTCTTTGCAAAAACACTGTGGAGAAAGGTAAAATGGATACAACATGTGAACAGGTTACTAATTAAACATTTCCTCCCCTAGTCACTTTTTATTTCTTATTTAAAAGTTTTTAAAATTTAGGTGTCATGAATATAAATAAGATACACAGCTATAAGGTATTCAGTTCAACAGTCTTTGAGAATTATATAGACTTTGGTAATAGACACTCAAAACAAGATTTAAAATAGTTTTCATCACACCAGAAAGTTCCCTTAAGCCCTTGTTAGTCAGTCTTCTCTCCCTCCATCACTTTCTAATTATATATAGATGTATATGGAAAGAGAGATTAATTTTGTCTTTACTTAAACTTTCTGTGAATGGAATCAAACTGTGCACTCTTTGGGGCTTGGCTTCTTTTGCTTAATGTATTGCATTTGAGATCCATCTGTGTTGTCGGATGTTCCAGTAGTTCATACTTTTTTATTGCTGAATAGTATTCCATTCTATGAATATAGCATACCTAGTTCTAGCAAAGTTTATTACAAAAACTCTCCTTTCTCCATTGGATTACTTTGGTATCTTCATGGAAACTCAATCGACTGTGTTGGTCCAATATACAAATATCTATTTCATCCCGTAGATTGTCTTTACAATACCCTACTCTCCTGACTACTGTAGCTTTATCATATATGAAATCATGTCATTTAAGTCTTCTAAATTTGTGTTTCTTTTTCAAAACCATATTGGATATTCTAGATCCCTTGTGTTTCCACATACATTTTAGAATCAGCTCATTTATTTATTCAGAAGAAGTCTGTTGGAATTTTTATAGAGATTATGTAGAATAAATAAGTTTAGGGAAAAAAGACATCTTAACAATACTGACTCTTCCAGTCAATGAACATGGTATATCCCTCAATTTATTTAGACCTCTTCCATTTTTATTAGAAATGTTTTGTAGTTTTTATGTACAGGTTTTACGTATCTTTTATTAGATTTATTCCCAGGTATTTGAAGTTTTAATGCCATTGTAAATGGTACTGATTTTTTTAAACTTTCATTTTTAAGTGTTTGTTACTGGTATATAGAAGCACAATTGATTTTTGTATGTTTACTTTGTATGTTATGACCTTACTAAATTTATGTAATTCTAGCGATATTTTTCATAGATTGATAAGGTTTTCTCTTGTTTTCTTTTTAACTTTCTTCACTTGAACTTAAGATTCATAGTGTTTTCTTGATATAAAATAAATAATTTAAGACTAATTAGATAAAAAATAAATTAAGAAACTGAAATGTTATAGTTTTAGCCATGTATTAATACATCTTTGCTTCTAAAGGTTTTATAGCTGTGGTGGTGGTGGTGGTGATAGTTTTGATGGGAATGATTTAAAGAAAGGAAGGTTCATAAAACAAATCTTTTGTATCGATTGCAAAATTTCAAAACCATCTAGTTAAGCTTCTACACCCAGATTTAAATGGGCCCCAAGACTTTGTAACTACTTGTAATTCACACCCTTGTCTATATATGCCTTTTGAATTGCAGTGAGTGCAGTCTTAATACCTCATACCATAATTTTTTCTTCCAGTTCCTACAGTGTATTTCCTATCGTACCTAGGGGACACTGTTTTGAAATACCTTCCAATTGTTATTTGGTGAGTCACATCCTCAGTTTTGGCTTGGAGCAGGGAGGAGCAAGATTGGAAATAGTAACACCCACCACTTAGGGAGCATCTACTACGCACCAGGAACTGAGATAAGCAACTTGCATGCCTCACTCTTTCTGTCCTCTCAATGACCTGTGGTATTGGAACCATCATTAGATCTATTAATATTTTTACAGCCAAGGAAACTGAGGCTTAGGTTAAGTGGTTTGCCAGGTCACGTAGTTAGTAGGTAGCAGAGTCAAGATTCGAATCAAAGTTCTGGATTCCAGAGCCTACAGTTTTGACCAATGTCTTCCAAAAGAATCTGTTTCAAACACAAACATAATTTCCTATGCTCTTTGGTTATAGAAGAAGGAATTTAGCCGGGCTCGAAAATTCTTAGGCTGATAAGAGATGATGCCAGCTTCCATTTATTACCAGTAATGGGTTTTCCGGGTGGCGATAACTCTCTTGTGTCAGCTGGCTAAGTGTGCTGCTATGAAGACCAAGTTCTCCTCTCCAACTCTGGTCACCATGCAGACCTGGGCGCAGGCTGGAGAGGTCAGTGGCTGCAGAAGCAGCATCACACTCGAAGTCCTCAGAGGTCAGGTCACCCCGGGTTGTGTCATGGGCCATATTACCCTCGAGACAGAAGGCTGCGTGGTTCACCCTTGGGGTCTCCCTGCTGTCCGAGGAACACATGCAGTTCACACGCACGCGGTCCTCGCAAGCCTCCTGCAAAGATTCGGGTTACACCAGGGGCTGGAATTACATAGCGACCCCAAAACAAAACAAAACAAACCGAACTACGGGCAGTAAAAACCTGGATAACAAGCCCGGGGAGCATCAGCACCAGTACTGCAAAAAGGTTCCCCTGTAGGCTGCGGATTACAGACTCATAAAGAGCACGCTTGTAAAATAAAGCCTGTTGTGTTTCAGTAAGGCTGAAGTTGGCAATTCCATTGCTAGATCTTATTTCACGGAGGGAGGAGGGAGTCCTTAAGAAACCGGCTCCCAATGACTCAGTCGGACTCTATCCTTCATGGATTCTTCCCGGTTAACTCCATTGCATGTTTTTGAAGACGATTTAAATTTTCTATATGTTGACCTTGACCCTTCATACCTTAGAAGCGTAGGGCTGGGGTGGGGGAAGTACTTTATAACCCCTGGTGACATTCCAAGAAAATGTCACTCACCGGTACCGGTACTATCCTGGAATGTCCAGCCTGGAGAACGGAATTTGGCAGGGTTCGTCTCCATCAATCAGGGCACCTGGAGGTAACGGTATGTTCTTCCATCCAAAAGGCACTGCTTGCCAAGAATCTACATCTTTTCAGTTGTGGGTAGGTTTGACGTTCACTCCTTTGCAGACGTCTCCCCCTTCAGCCGCCTTCCAAGCCCCTTCCAAGAGTTGGAAACCTTCCAACTTCTAAGAACTGCTCTTCAGCTGGGGGTCTACAACCTTAGATGTGAGGGTGAGAATGAATATGACTTGTTTCTAGCCATAGAAGTACACATCCTCTTGGGATTTTGTGGGTGACTCCAAACACCACTGATCACGATGTGCATAGAAACAACAGTTAGAGAAACTTTGCATTGCATTGTGTAAGTTCTCCATTATGAGAGATGTAGGAGGAGCTTTTAAAGACACCTTAATTGTACTACATTATATACTATTTTTATTAATACACTGTATTAGTAAGGCTGTTTTGGGGAATGTGCTGTGTGGCTATTTTTTCCAACTTGAATTGTTTCTAAATGAAATCAATAATATCACAAAATCCCCAAGAATGTGAGGCTTTCTACACAGAGTCATTAGAATGCTTGGTAAAAAGCAGGCGTATTTTCTAGAAGTTTTCATTTAAAAATGTTTGTCTTATGACATCTTCTTTTTGACTTTATATTGTAAAAAATTTTAAACCTACAGAAAAAAAAGAGCATATTGCATGATGAACACTCATGTACCATCCCAATTTAATGGTTCTTAATATTTTACTATATTTGTGTCAATCTGTTTTTTCTTGTAATTTACTATATATAATAGTAAGCATCTCTAAGAGAAACAAGAATATATTTTTTGATAGCCATGCATTTCTTTTGCTGACTTCACTGGCGATTCTGTTCCTTTCTGTACACTGCAAGTTAGATCTTAAGGATTGATCAAATTCAGGTGGAACATTTCTGCCAAGAAGCCTTCACTGCTGGTGTTGGGCTTCATATCGCACCACATCAGTGCCCGGTTACCCACTCTCAGTGACTCCAAGATTGATGCTTAGGTTAGGAGGCTGCCCATGGATCTCTCCCATTATAAAGGTATCTTTCCACCCTCGTGACCAGCAAGTCATTTGTGGGAGAGGACTGTGGCTCCGCAGGTTGTCAGATTGCCCATCAATACTTCCCTGGATACTTGTAGCATCCACTAATGCTCCTTGACCAAATCAATTATTTCATTCAATGTTACGGAATGGTAATTTTTTTTTTTTTTTGACACAGAGTTTCCCTCTATCATCTTGGGTAGAGAGAGTGCAGTGGCATCATCATAGCTCACTACAATCTCAAACACCTGGGCTCAAGAGATCCTCCTGCCTCAGCCTCCCGAGTAGCTGGGACTACAGGCGAGCACCATGATGCCAGGCTAATTTTTCTATTTTTAATAGAGACAGGGTCTCACTCTTGCTCAGACTGGTCTTGAACTCTTGAGCTTAAGGGATCCTCCCGCCTCGGCCTCCCAGAGTGCTAGAATTACAGGCGTGAGCTACCACACCTGGCCCCAAATATTAATTTTCTAACTTGATCTCTTTTTTGGACATTTATTAGCTACCTATGACATTTTTTCTTAATGAAGAGTTTTCCCTCAAAACCAAGTCTTTTTGTATTACTGACATATACCCTAACACTTTCTTTTTCTTTCTTTTTTTTTTTTTTTTTGAGACAGAGTCTTGCTTTGTTGCCCAGGCTAGAGTGAGTGCCGTGGCATCAGCCTAGCTCACAGCAACCTCAAACTCCTGGGCTCAAGCAATTCTGCTGCCTCAGCCTCCCAAGTAGCTGGGACTACAGGCATGCGCCACCATGCCCGGCTAATTTTTTCTATATATATATTAGTTGGCCAATTAATGTCTTTCTATTTATAGTAGAGACGGGGTCTCGCTCTTGCTCAGGCTGGTTTTGAACTCCTGACCTCGAGCAATCTGCCCGCCTTGGCCTCCCAGAGTGCTACGATTACAGGAGTGAGCCACTGTGCCCAGTGTACACTTTCCCTTAATTTACCAATTTTTAGAGTAAGAAATGGGCTTAATACTGGAAGCTCTGAAATGAAATAATTCACTGTCCTTACTGTAAATGCCATATTATTTTTAGTTTACTGGTGTAAATGGCTTTATCATACTAACATAACTTGAGGTCTATACGATGCCAGAGCACAGTAAATTCAACAGAACCACTCAATTCAGCAATGAACAAAAGAAAGGGTCAAACTGGTTCACTGAGTAAGCTGGTTGGTTACTGGATTCAAATGATAGTCACTATCATAAAAATATGGCTCATTCAGTGGCATCACGTGGACACAGTCCCAGTCTGAATTTTTAAAGGAAGACAAGGCGTAGGTGGGTGTGTTTGTGAGAGGAGGAAACGGGGTGTGGGAAGATGAATTTCCCCCTCATTGCATCTGGTATTACGCTTTTAACCCTTTGTACTCGGATGTCAAGTGTGACTCGACACGGTTAGCAAAAATTATAGAGATTAAAATTACTCTTTGAATGTATCCATAATTTGAAATATAAAAATATCCAAATAAATAAGTTTGTATGAAAAGAAACTCCAGTTTTTTATTCTACTGCCGCGCTTTGTAAAATCTGGGGTATTTAAAAAATTAAATCCCGCGTAGAATAAAGGAATCGAGAAAAAAGCAAGCGAGTGCAAAGGGTCAAAGTTTTGCATTGCCACCAGCCGAAAGCATCTCAGCAACCACTTTGTTCAAATTCACCCCTGTCACCCCCATCCCCACGCCAGGGGCTCCATGGAGACCCCAAGGGGACCTCCAGGACAAGGACTGCCCGTAGAGTCCCACGCTGGGCAGCAACAGTGGGGACGCCGTGCCTCCTTCCTGTTCAGTTGTTTACCGGGGCAACCCCAGGAGCAGCTAGCTCACAACCCGACGCGGGGTGGCGAGGCCTCTCTCAAAGGGGTTCTGAGCTGCCCGGCCCGTGTCGGCCACACGTGCTCGCAGGACCCTTGGTCCATCCCAGCAGCTCCGTACCTGCCATCCCATTCTCCACCAGCCCAGTGACCTCAATCAAGCCCCTGTTTGTCCTTTCGTGTTCAGCTCACGGGTCCTCCTCCCAGTTGACCTTCCGCTAGGCCTCTCACTCTACCGGAATTACTGATTTTCTCGTCTGTCTCCCCAGAGTAGCTCCCACTACACTGTGAGCTCATGATGGGAGCTCACAGTCTCCCAGTAGGATGGGAAACATCCTATTTATTTGCAAATGTCTCGTTCCTAGCATCGAGCTGCCACATAATAGTAGTTACTCAATGAATGTCCTTAACGTGAAACAAATGAGTGAAAAAGAAAACGAATGACTTTGTCTTACTCTGGGAAATACATCGATTTCCCTCCTTCCCCCTTCT
Source organism: Mirza zaza (assembly GCA_008750895.1). NCBI lineage: Eukaryota > Metazoa > Chordata > Mammalia > Primates > Cheirogaleidae > Mirza > Mirza zaza. Next base: position 109,373 of record VSMD01028144.1, on the reverse strand, counting down.
ATAAACTAAATGGCTGAGCTGACTTTGCTCAAACCACCCCGAGTGAAATACACCTGGGATTTGAGGTGAATAGAGCCTGGACAATTTTAAGCTCCAAGGAAGAAAATGTTTTGCATATTAAGAACAGCCAAGAAGGATATATGTGGGTCGAGAGAAAGGAGGATACGAAATGGAAACTGTTCTCAGTTTACAAAAACGCGTTCATCAAGCGCATTGCAGTAAAGAGCTGGGTTGTTAAAGCCCAACCCAATAAACAGACCCTTCACGCCCATCCTCCTAAACGGAAGTGGTCATATAACCGTGCACGGGCTTAAGGAATGAATGCCCGTGAGTTAAAGGCTCTGGAATATGCGAGTAGACATAAATCAGCCAATTCCCGTCTTCGCAGGCAGCATTCTTTACCATCCATTAATCTGTGGTTGGCTCCTCTTGGAGCTCTTAGGCCCCTCTGGGCTTCCCTATCTCTTAATCGAAGAGATGTGCCTTGGAGATTTATTGCTATCCTACATCAACTCTCCCTTCCAAGGGCGGATTGCAAAACAAATACAGGAAAAAGAAACTGGATTGAATTTCTAGGCAAGAACTTATGCGGAGTGCGTCTGCGTGGATGTGCACCCGATCAAAGCTCCAGGTCGAGGCAGGGCCGGCGTCTCCCATCAGGCCCCAGTTGCTGGTGAGACCGGCTGTCGGGCTGCCTCTCCGTGCTGACTTTGAGGCATTATGTACTTGATGAAACCCAGGGCTGCAGATCAATTCGCAATGGGATGAAGATACGCTCTGGAAAATGTAGCTCCGGCATCTTTAATGTTCGCCTTTTCCTTTTATCCCGAACGTCACACTCCCGGGAGCTTAGGAGTTTGCAACCAGCCCAGTGGCTGCGAGCACCTCCTTCTTCCCGATGGCAGACGGATGTCTTCCGGCCCCCTCGCCCGTCAGCGGCAGGCCCTGATTTATGCCCCTGAACCCGACGTGCGGGGCCTGCCGAGGCCGGGCTGTCACCTGGCCTTTGGAATCAGTTTGGAGGCGAATTGGCGTCCAGAGTGAACGGGCCCCTCATTTAGGTTTTGGAGACATGGTTGTGCGAACACGAAAATGCTTTCGCACACGGCCGCATGCTGGTGCCCACATTCGGAAGGGAACAAGGCCGTCTAAATCATTCCGAGGGAGCAGCTGCACGAAGCATCCCATAAATCGTAAGAGCAGGCGCTTATGCCAGGGGTCGCAGTGGCTGCGCGGCCCCGGGAACCCGACTCAGAGAACAGAGTCGCTGCCTGTGTCCGGTTTCGTTGAATAGTCACAAAAAAAGCTTCTGTGAAAACCAGAAGGGAGAAATGATCTGGGTATGCTGGGATTTGCATTTATAGGGTCGGGCGATATTTGACTAGGTCCCCTCCTAAGTCAAAGACCTAAGCTCTCATTTTCAAAAAGTCATATTTATTTGTTCAACAGACTCTTATAAAGCGCTTACTGTGTGTCTGAGTGCTTTACAAATGTTAACTCTCTTAATCCCTCTGTCAACCCTACTAGGTGTGTACCGTTATCTCTCTCTACCTACACGTGCGATATTACCTTCTATAGGTGAAAGATCCCTCCAACACACTGGTTAAGCATTTCACACCAAATGACTAATAGGTCCTGGTCTAGGCGGTGATAGCAGTGAAATTTGCTAATTCCCTTCAGTATGATGGATATAAAACGAGATGTGCTAACATGATAAAAAAAAGTCTTCTTAATAATTTCCAGAAGACTGATGGCCTCAGGTTTCAATGATTTTCAAATAAATAACTAGACTAAAAAATGACAGTAAAAAATTAAAACAAACAAAAAAAGAGTTAGCGGAAAGCACGATCGGAGTTACGACCGGCTCTGACCACGGGTGACCGAGGTCTCTAAGCAACTCCTGAGTGCCGTGACTCTGTGCTCCGGCTAGTCGGAGTCACCAGGGTCCCGAGCAGCGGCAGCAGTGGGGCTGAGAGACTTGACTTGCAGGACGAGCTGCAGAACAAGGCCCAGCTGCTTTGAGAGCCTGCACGGCACTGTTTACGGTAAGGGCCCCTCTGCTCCAGGGGTGCCGTGCTTTCTGGAGGGGGCATCACACTTCCACAGCCCTCTTGCAGGTCACGCAGATTGTGCTGGAGCCAGCCCGGTCCAGATTGGGGCCGTCTCTTCCCAACTCTGGGTTCGGCGACATTCAGCTGGTGGCTTGACATGGGCCACGATGGGAGTATTTACACCATGGAAATCGGCAAGTGCTATATGGCAGGACACTTTGCCTCTTCCAGAACCAGCTCACCTGCACACTGCTCAGGAAAGAAAGTCTTAAGCTTTATGAATCTTTCCAACAAGGCAGGGTTACATATGAAAAGAAAAAAAAATAAACCACTGGGAAAAATGGAAACCATAGTACTCTAATAAGATTGCAGGGTTGGTTTCGATCAGAAGAAAACATTGAGGTGACTGTATTAGATTCCTGCAGCTGCTGTAACAGATCACCACAACTGAGTGGCTTAAAACAACACCAGGTTTTCATCTTGTAGTTCTTCCAGGTCAGAAATGGGTCTCATTAGGCTAAAATTAAGGTGTTGGCAGGGCTGTATTCTTATCTGGAGGCTCTAGAAGAGAATCCATTGGCCTGCCTTTTCTGGCTTCTAGAGCCTAACCCCATTCCTTGGTTTGTGGCCCCTTCCCCACCTTCAGAGCTGGCCATGGGTGGTGGAGTCTTTCCCAGGTTGCATCATCTGGCTCCCTGCCTCTCCTCCACCTTTAAGGGCCCTTGATTACATTGGGCTCACCCAGATACTCTCCATATTATAATATAAGCTGAGCTTATAATATAAGCTGACCTTATAATACGGAATATTATAATAAATAATATTATAATATAATATAAGGTCAGCTTAATTCCATCTGCAATCTTAATTGCCCCTGGCCATGGAGCATAGCATTTTCACAGGTTTTGGGGATTAGGACATGGGCATTTGGGCTTGGGAATTACTTCGCCTACCACGGCAACACATGTCACCTGAAGTCTTTGGTAAAACACTCTGGAAGTGACTCCAGAATCACATCGAGGAGGGCCCTGACCCAAGTGACTCAACCCCAGCCCTTTTGCTCAGCGTCACTCAAGGCTGTCGTCAGGGGGTGAAACCACATCTGTTTTGGATACTGGAAATGGCTTTTACTGGTGTTTCTGTTGTCTTCAGGACCCAACTAAGAGGTGCTAACGTTTCCCTCCCCAAATAGTTACTCCACCCAAACTCTTTACACGTTTGTCCTTAACGCGTGGCTCTTCGTAGCTTAGCGACAGCCAGCAGCTCTCTGGTGCCTGCACCCTCGTGCACAAGTTCAATTTGAGCACACAGCGATCGCACCTAACTTGGGGAAACAGGCATCCTTCTTGACACATGCCAGATTTCCGTAGGGGGAAATTTACACAAGACGGCAAGAAAGGTTAATTTTCCTGACCTTGCAGGGTCTTAAAAACCTGAGCTCCCCCTCCGGCGTCAGGCCTAGCTCCCTCGCAGGCCCGTCCCCGCCCGGCCTCATCTTTGGCGATTCTCAGAGCCCGCAGAAGCAGGGTGGCTCTGGCCGGAGAGCAGGGATGCCAGACTTAAGGAACGTGAACTTCTAGGTTGTCAAATGCGCTTTCCCATCAGGGAAGGGATATATTTCCTTAAGAGTTGGGGGGATCAGAACTAAATCAAAGTCTGTCTCTTTGATAACATAATTCAAATGCGATGTAATGGCGCCTGGGGAGACGGAGTGAATTTGAGGATTATTAGTTTCACCGCTCTGGAATAGGTCCCAGAGGAGACCTTGCCAGCAAATCGCTGGACCTATTTTTGCCAAGCCCCGTCTGCCAGAGGGCTCCATGTGTCACCCACGTCTCTGCGGTCCCCAGCGTGAGGCCCCCTCCCACAGCCCCGAACCTCCGTGCGTGCCAACGTCTTCTAATAATCATTTCCTACATAAAGTCAACAAGGGGAAAAATTCCTCTTTGAGCACATGTCCAGATGATTACATTTCTCTTTGACAGAGAATTATCAGTGACGGCCCCGAGGTTCGTAAGACTATAGAGATTGTAAACCTCTGATTAATGGAGTAAGACAGATTGTTGTTATTCATGGAATTCAATAGTCTAACCTCAGACCCGTGTTTACAGCACAGTGACTTGCAGATTTGCAAAAAAAAAAAAAAAAAAGCCCTGCTTTTTTTATGTTTGGTTATTAGGAGCGAGCTCCGGAGTAAGGAAACCAGGCCAACACGTCTAGTTGGGTAGTCTAAAGCAGACCGTGCATTTTATGTAGTGATTTAGGATTTAAAACCCCGATAATGCACGGAGATACTCTAGACGCAGTGTATTTCCTATAGTACCTGCAACTGGGCCAAGATGCAACGCCTCGAAGTTCTCTGTGATGAACTTTTCAAGACAGCATCCCACTTTTCTTGCTCTAACAAGCAGCAGAGAAGGTAGCGTGGGCATCCCTGCTGTTTATTTTTTTTTTTCTTTATCCTTTTACTTTCATTTTTAATTTAGTGATTAAAACACAGAGCTCTTTATGAAATGTGACCCCCCCTGGAGAATGATAACATTTCATTCTGCGTTTTTGCGGCACCCAAGTTCATGGCCAGATGAAGGTGACCACTCTCATTTCCATCATCTTGTTATGGCTCCAAAATCAGGCTCTATTATTATTTGCCCTGTTCTGCAGAGGAACCAAATGAAGAACAGAATGAATAACTTACCCCAAATTACCCATGAAGCCAGGGTTATTAGAATTCCCAGGCCAGTGGGCTCACCACAAAACTACACTGCTCGACAGACAGACACTGCGCAGAGAAGAAGCCAAGTCTCCGTCCCGGATTGTTCCCGGGGCGGGAAGGGGGCCAGACGTAACTTGTTCATGCAAAAGGAGCACAGAGCAGGTAGGGGATTATTTGAATATTTTAGAGATAAGGGAGAGAGTATTTCTTTGGAGGTGATTAAAAATTAATTTTTAAAGAAAACCGATGAGAAAATCATAAATACAAGGTGGCATGTGGGTTGGAAGCTTTCAGCTTGGGGTGGGGGGGCTTTTCATTAGGGAGGAACATGGGTCCTTTTCCTCAGGAATATTCCAGGAGAGCATGTCTTTAGAGCCAGAAAATGGGAATAAGCCCAGTATGTAGCTGAAGGATGAACAAGAAGCAGAATTATGAGGTGGGTGATTTGTCCTGTTTTTCCCTATTTCCCCTTGGGGCCCAATCCTGCCTTTGGGCCCCTCCCGGGGACTCCTATCTGGTAAAGAGGACCCCGTGGAAAGCTCCATTCTGCCAGATGTCCCACTTTCTTCCAGCATTGTTATCCTGGTCCTATGCCCTGTTTCCCTACACGACAATGGACGCTGGTAGATTAATCAGAGAAATTACCCTTATGAATACATTAGCTAGATGATGTGTCATCCCTCAGAGATTATAATTATAATAACAGCATTCTTCACTGCATTTTCATGCACCAGGGAGCTTAAGAATGCTGTGGAAGGAATGCAAAGAAAAGGAAAACATCACATTCAGCTTCTGATATGCAAAATAGGATTTTGCAGCAAAACAATAAACTGGAGAGTCAGCCTTTTGGAGAGAAAGGATTTCCTCAATCTTCTTCTGTCCCGCTGGCATACCAAGAGCTGGGCTTGGAGGACTGAACCGCAGAGATTTACATTCAGAAGGAAGCAGGAGTGGTCCTGCTCCTTCTAGCCATGGAGGACTGTGGGACACACGCAGAAGGAAGAGTTAGTGGTGAGGCGTGTGGGTCTCAACCCACCTCTCCTGGCTGAGACCCAGATAGAGGAACGTGCATTTGCTAAGTTGAAACGAATACAGCAGGCAAAGGGGTTCGTATCGTTCTCTCTACCGGGCTGCATCATTCTGCTGGGTGGTTCCTCATCAACACAGAGGGCCCCCAAGAAACCAAGAGGGCTGAAGAGCTCTGTGTGGCAGAGAGAGTCTAGCGGCTCCAGACTGAGCCTGCTAGAGAGCTAAGCTGAGGGGCAGAGGGACAGCCGAGTAGCCCACTGTGGTGGGAGCCAAGTGACCTGCATCAATCAGACAGTGTTCAAAGGGAGGCTGTGGCAGAATCCCAAAGAGTTCCCTGCCCCAGCCCAAGCCTTGGGAGGCAGCCACCTGGTCCTGATGGGCCATGGGGAATAGCCTTTTGTTCCATCAGCCATGGACATCAGCTGGCCACCTCGACCCCAGTGGGGGACAGCCAGCCCCAGCCACAGCCCAGGTCACTTCCCCCTGCCCCAGAGCACATCGACTCCCCTCCCTCTACATGCCCCCATGCCACCTTGGAGAGTGCAACGGGCTGGGGATGGAATTGACAGATCAAGCTAAACCTCTGAGACTGTTTAAGTCAGTGCCACTCAGAGAGGGTCTGATACTCAAACGGTTTGTTGCCAGCATGGGATGAGAAAGGTACAACCACTGAGTCGAGGGTAGACATTGACAAGCTCTTGTGGCACAATAATTTCATGTTTATTGAAACCAATCATAAAAAATGCAAGCTTATGTTTTGTATGTCTGTTTAAATCTCACTTTCTAATAATTTCATTTCTATTGGACCTTATGAAAGTATCTGCAACTGGCTAGAAATTAAAAACCGAAAACAAAAGGAAAATTGCCTTCTCATAGATGGTTTGGGAAGCACTGTGTTATGGATGGGACTAGGCTCAGTACAGTCTTTTCCCTCCTACCCAGTGGATAGGGGCTTGTCAAGGAAGATCAGACCTGTTTTTGGAAAAAATAAAGAAGCAACGTTTCCTGTACGTGTGGATTGTAGTAAGAATGAGTATCGTTACATTTTTATCCCCACGACCTCTCTCAAGCCTTCCCTTTGGCTCCAGGACATAAGGCATCTTCAGGCAGACGTCTGCAGTGTTGCTTGCAGGAAGGTCCTGGCATCTTTGTCCTCCTAAGGCGTCCCCAGCCCCCGTGGCTGTGCTAAGTCCCCAAGAGGCTTGAGATCCAAAGGGTTAAATAGTTTGAGGATTAAAGACAGGCAGGCTGCAAAGTTGGAAGATGTGAGAACTGGCCCAGGTGATTGAGAATGTGCCTGGCCAGGCATCCCAGTGATCATTTTATAAAACTGATACATAGTAATTGTACATAGTTATGGGGTACATGGGATATTTTAATACGTGCATATAATGTGTAATGATCAAATCAGGATATCCATTACCTCAAACATTTATCATTTCTTTGTATTGGGGATATTCCAAATCTGCTCTTCTAGCTATTTTGAAATATACCATAAGTTGTTACCTATAGTCCCCTACTGTGCTGTCAGACACCAGAATTTATTCCTTCTATCTAACTGTATGTTTATACCCATTAACCAACTTCTCTTCCATCCTCCCAGCCTCTGATACCCATCATTCTACTCTCTACTTCCATGAGATCAATGTTTTTAGTTCCCACATATAAGTGAGAACATGCAATATTTGTCTTTCCATCCCCGGGTTATTTCCATTAACATAATGAGCTCCAGTTCCATCCATGTTGCTGCAAATGACAAGATTGCATTCTTTTTTATGGATGAATAATATTCCAACAGCCAAGAAAGCACGATTCGCAATAGCCAACATACGGTGATCACTTTGAAAACAAATATCTGTATGCAGATCCTGTCTAGAAAAATCCACATTTACCAAACTGGTTCAAATGATGTGTTGGGGAAATTTAACTTAATTACCGAGACGTGAGAGAAACCATCAAACACAGAGGAGGAATAAAAAGGATCATACATCATGACTAGGTGGAATTTATCCCTGGGATGCAAGGATGTGTGTATGGGTGCCTCATGCAACATATGAACATCGATTAATGCAATATAGCACATTAGCAGGATGAAGGATGAAAGCCACATGATCATCTCAATAGGTGCAGAAAGAGCAGCTGACAAAATTCAACATCCTCTTGTGATAAAAACTCTCAACAAACTAGGCATAGAGGGAAATTATCTCAACATAATAACGACCATATCTGAAAAACCCATAGCCAACATACTCAACAGTGAAAAACTGAAAGCTTCTCCTCTAAGATCAGGAACAAGATAAGGATACCCATTCTCACCACTTCTAGTCAACATAGTGGACCTCCTTGCAAGAGCAATTAGGCAAAAATTTTTTAATGTCATTTTAATTATTATTAAATATACTTTCTTGGCCCAAATCTTTAAGATATATAAACATTTTATATAAACAGAGTGTCTTCATGTCATCAGAGTGTAACTCCAGACCAGGACAGCATCCAAATTGGAAAGAAGGAAGTAAAATGATCTCTGTTCACAGACAACATGATATTATATGTAGAAAACCCTAACTCCACCAAAAAAACCTGTCAGAACTAATAAAGGAACTCAATAAAGTACAGTATAGAAAATCTGCATACAAAAATTAGTTGCATTTCTATGCACTAAAAATGAACTATCTGAAAAGGAAATTAAGAAAACAATTTCATTTACAGTAGCATGAAAAAGAATCAAATACTTAGAAATAAACTTAACTAAGGAAGTGAAAGACTTGTGCACTGACTATTATAAAACACTGATGAAAGAAATTAAAGACACAAATAGAAAAATGTCAAAGTTCATGGATTGGAATTGCTAAAATATCCATAATACCCAAAGCAATTTATAGATTCAAAGCAATTCTTATCAAAATCCCAATGGCATTTTTCAGAAATTAAAAAATCCTAAGGAACCACAAAGGACCCTGAATAGCCAAAACAGTTTTGAGAAAGAACAAAGCTGGAGCATTATACATCTTGATTTTAAAATGTATTACAAAGCTACAGTAATTAAAACAGTATAGTACTGCCATACAGAAAGACACATAGACCAACGGAGCAGAATAGAGAGCCCAGAAATAAACCCACAGATATATGATCAACTGATCTTTGACAAGGGTGCCAAGAATACATTCTGAGGAAAGTGTCTTCAATAAATGGTGCTGGGAAAACTGGATATCCATATGCAAAAGAATGAAATTAGACCCTTTTCTTACACCAAATACAAAAATAAACTCAAGATGGATTAAAGACTTAAGCCTAAGAACTGAAACTCCTAGCAGAGAACTTTGGGGAAAAACTTCATAATATTGGTGTTGGCAATAATTTTTTGGATATGACACCAAAAGCATAAGCAACAAAAGCAAAGATAGACAAATGGGATGACATCGAACTAAAATCCTTTGCACAGCCAAAGAAACAATCAACAGAGTGAAAAGGCAACTTATAGAATGAGAGAAAATATTTGAAAATCAAATATCCAATAGGGGTTAATATCTAAAATATATAAAGAACTCCAACTTAATAGCAAAAAACAAATAACCTGATTTAGAAAATGGGCAAAAGATCTGAACAGACATATCTTCAAAGGAGACGTACGAATGGCTAACAGGTGTATGCAAAGATGCCCAACATCACTAATCAAGGGAATGTAAATAAAAACTGCAATGATATATCACTTCACACCTATTGGGATGGTTATATTTTAAGAAAAGAAAAGATAACAAGTGTTGACAATGGTGTGGATAAATTGTTCACTGTTGGTAGGAATGCAAATTAGTGCAGCCCCTATGGAAAACAGCATGGAGGTTCCTCAAAATATTAAAAATGGAACTACCATATGATCCAGTAATCCCACTTCTGGGTATTTATGCAAAAGAATTACAATCAGGATCTCGAAGGGACATTAGCACCCCCATGTTCCCTGCAGCATTATTCCCAAGAGTCAAGATGTGGAAACAACCTAAATGTCCATTGACAGATTAATAGATAAAGACAATGTATATACATACAATGGAATATTATTCAGCAGTTAAAGAAGGAGGAAATTCTGCAATATGCAACACCATGGTTGAACCTGGAGGGCATTTTACTAAGGGAAATAAGCCAGTCACAGACAAACACTGCGTGATTCCACTTACGTGAGTGTCCAAAACAGTCAAACTCACAGAAGAGCAGAGTGGCGGTTGCCAGGAGCTGAGGGGAGGGAGAAATGGGGAGTTGTTATTCAGCTGGTGTGACAGTCCAGCTATACAAGATGGTCAAGTCCTAGAGATCTGCTGCACAACTTCCTGCCTGCAATTAGCAGTCCTGCACACTTAGGACGTTTGTTAAGAGGGTAGAGCGCATGTTAGATATTCTTACCGCAAAAAGAGAGAAGGAAAGAAAGAAGGTGAGAGAGAAGGTAATCCACCCAAATCAGTGCAAGTCAACAGGAAATGCAGTTCTGAGACATTTTCAGGAAGACACCTGTGGATAAGGAGAGAATTCATGGTAACTGGCACCTCTTCTTCATGAGATGCTGTTCTAGGTGCTTTTTTTATTCGTCATCTCAGTTAATGTCACCAGCCACCCTCTGAAGCTAACATCATTCTCACCGAAGGACAAGACAACAGAGAGTCCAGGTGTTAGGAGATTTGCCAAAGTCTGACCTCTGACCCAAGTCTGTTGGACTCAAAAGTTGTGGTTTTCCTACCACGTCCATAGCTTTTGGGCCATTCGATCCCAACAAAATGACTTCCATCGAGCAGAGTGCAAGGACCAAGCACAGAAGAGTCTGTGGCCACTGCGGGCAGCACTTTCATTTACTTCTCTGTCTGTCACCGAGTAGACTTGAGACCCAGGTCACCTCCAGACCTGGGTGAATCTGATACCTCTAACATGGGCCAGTCTAGCTAGAAAGCCCTGGAGGACACTCTCAGTTGAGGACTCTAGCGACGTGAATGACAAGCGCCTTTGCTCGGGGAACTGCAAGCTGGCGGATGACAGGGACCCCCCAGGGAGAGCGGAGGGACAGCCCTCACCTGCCAGCCAGAGAAGAAGTGGTGACAGTAGTCACTGCCAACAGCGTGCCCCCCACCCCTCGCTGTGACAGGGGGCTGAGGTTCGCACAAGTGGCATCTGTGGGGATCAAACCTATATGCAGGATGGGAAACGACCAAAGTGAAACTTCTTGCATTTCCTTGTTCTAGAGAAGTGCAGCCAAAATCAGATTCACTGTGCAAAAAAGTGTGCCTGCACATGGGCACACACACACACACACACACACTGACCTACAGAAAATTGGGACGTCTGCTGTGAGTGTCTGCATGTGCAGTCTCAGAAGCTTCTGGTAAAGCTAAAACTGTTAATAGGGACCTAGATGCCCTCAGACACGGCCCCACATGCCAACTGACCGGCCTGCACGAGCCGGCTTCCCAGGCAGCCTGGAGCAGCTCCGTGCAAACTCCTCGTGTCCCCATCAGCCCGGCACACCCCCGTGGGCTCCTGCACGCTTTGGTTTTTGGTTTTACAAAACATTGCAAATGTTTGAACGTTGAGAAAACTTACGACCTTGGAACACGCCGCCTGTTTTCTTACAACTTAATGAGACTAAATCGTTGATAAGTTCTGTTTGGAAGCGTATCAGGGCCCCTCTCGCAGGGCCGGGGGTGGGGGCCGGGCCAGGTTCTCCGCGGAGACCGCTGCGCTGAGCTCGCCCGTGGCCTCCCCTTCTGGCTGCTTCCCAGTGGTTTCTGGCCAAGCGAATTGCTTTTAGCCTGCTGTACCTTGGCAACGCGTTCGAACCCTCCCCGCCGCCAACAGATTCCAAACACAGGAACAGCAACGTTCTCAGAGTCAGGCAAAGTTGTAGGTGTTCTAGAAAAAGAACCCTCTTAAAAATCCACCGAGTGAGACAGAGTTACATGTATCCATTCATTCCTTCATGTGACAAATATCCACGGATGGCTTGTCACGTGCCAGGCCTCTGGTGGCCCTGGGGACTCCGGGATGTCAGCCAGGCTGGCTTTGCAGTGTGTGCGAGATGCCCAGCGATCGAGGAAGCAATTGTGCAAACAGCAGAGAGTTTGGCGAGTGGCATCTGGGGGGTGTGATTTGGGGGAGCCTTTGGAATTGGAGGGAGTTGTGGGGAGATAACGTCAGATTTTGTGGATCTCAAGGGGCAGAACATAATCCATATTCACTAGTGCCACCATGAAGACAATACTTGCTATGGGGGGAAAACTATGACTCCTCTGCTCTAAAAGGACTTAAAATGTAATTGGGGAGGTCGGGCACCTGCAGACCTGCACCACTGGCAGCACTGTGAGTGTAAGTGCTTCGAATATCAGAATACCCTCTCTGACCTCAGAATCTCAGCTGTGTGACTTTGGGCAAGTTTCTTAACCTCTCTGTGCCTCACTTCCCCCATCTGTGCAATGGGCATAATTATAGTTTCTATCTTGTATGGATGCTGTAAGGAACAAGTGAGTGAAACACTCAGAACAAGCAAGCCGGACTCCCACAAAGAACTTGCTGTGTGCAGCCGCTTATCTGTTTACCCTGGGCCCCATTGAAATGCCTCCCTGCACTCATGGGCACCTGTGACTCCCTGTCCCAGTTAGACATGGACAAGCCCTTCTTTTAAGGCAGTGTCTGCTGCAGGAGCGCCCGGGACGGGGCCTGGCCACCAGAAGCAGGCAACCGTCCTTGGAGGGAGGGGTGAGCAGGAGCTGGCCCCTGGGCGGGAGTCACTGCAGGACGCCAAGTTGAACCTGGGGCCTCGGAGGGAACGGCCTGGGCGGCCACCATGATGCATCACCCCCTCTCGGGCTCAGCTGCCTTTGCTGGACAGTGAAGTGAGAATATCTTCCTCGCAGGCGCTGCTGATAGTGAGGTCACTGACGTCAGCATCCTGGCTGGGTGCCTGGTTGAGGGTGGCTGGGGAGGGTTGACCGACCATGAAGCAGGGGCTGTCCCACCCCACAGCCTCCCCTGGCTCCGTGCAGCCGAGCCTGGCCCTTCCTATGCAGTCGCCAAGGTGGTGCAAGGGGGGATTCAAGGCCCCGGGGAAGGAGAGGAGAGAGTCTGGGGTTGGCACTCAGAGCCCCCCTGGCTTTGGCTCAGGAAGGGACTTCGAGGAGATGGCGGCTGGCAGGTGCATCCTGCAGGGGCCCAGGAGCGGAGGCTGGGCCAGGAGCCAGCAGGTGCCTGTCCCGCAGGGGGAAGGCGCTGCCTGGCTGGAGCTGCCTGGCCTGTGCTGTGCTGAAACCTACCCCCTTCCCACCCTCTCTGCCTTCCGCTCGCCCCTCCTACCGCTTACTTCAGAAAACCAGGGGTCCGTCAGAGGGACAGGCAAGACCACGGCAGACGCTGCCAGACCGTTCGATCAGGGAGGGGAGTCCTCCCGCCGGGCAGGGCCTGGGAGGCTTCAGCTACCCTCAGGTGCCAGGGCCTGGCCGTACCTCGGCAGCCGCGTAGGAGAGCCGGTGACATCAGCTGGCACTAAAATAGCTCCTCTCCGTTAAGCACTGTCCTCTTGGAGCCAGGGGACCTGATGTGTGTCAGCCAGCTCCTAGGCAGTGGGGTGGCTGAGTTATCCTGCCTAGAGGACCCCCAAGTCTCGGGCAGGTTAAAAAATGTGCCCCAGAACACAGCCAGAAAGTGCCCGAAACAGAAATCCCAGAGGACGTTGGTACTTTGAGACAGGAGTCTGCCAGCCTCCTCTTTGCCAGAAAATCCTCTTTCCTTCTCCTCGAAAAAATGACAAAGGAAAGAAATCCTAAAGCAGAGGGCACTGGTTCAAGCTCGGGGCGAGGAGAGGGGTGGGAAAGTCCTCCTCCCACAGGCAGCTCAGGGGTCCCAGCAGAGCCCACGCTGTTCTGACAGCGGCCCGGCGTTCCCGCACAGTCGTTCTGGAAAATACAGAGTGCTTTCCAATTCGGCCAAGTTTTTGTGTTTTGTGTTTGTCTTGTCTTGGGACAGGGATTAAAATTTAGCTTCCTTCATAGGTCCGTAAAAACTGGTTTGGCCAGAAAGAGGGTTGATTTTTTGGCTCAGGTGTGAGTTTTAACCCAGCCCAACCGAAGTCCTCTCCAGAAGGTCAGAGTGGGAGCGTTCAGGGCGGAATTTTCAGCAAATGTCTTAGTGATCCTTTTAGGACAATGAGTCCTGCAGCGGATTGACTTGGCTTGGCCCTAAAGACAACCTAGGTCCCCAGGCGTCCCCACGTTGGCCCCTGGACACAGCCATCGGTTCCTCCTCACGTGGGACATCCCAGAAGAGGACAGGGACTCGGGAAATCTGTGTGTCTGTTAGGGCAGGCAGCAAAAGCATGTGCATTTTCGTAGGTGCAGGAACCAGTGTTATTTCGTCTCATTTTTTAAAAGCGGCACTGGATGTTTTGCTGCTGAGAAAAGCGACTACCGGGCTCCATATCTTTCTGATTACTGAGGAGAGTTTTTGTTCTGAGTGAGGTTCAGAGGTACCTTCTAGTTTTCCTGCACTCGGCTCATGCCAGCAAGCTGCTTACAAGAATACCTCCTGACTCGGTGCCAACTCCGAAGAACATAATCAGTTGCAAATGTTTCGGGGTGGATGAGTGATGAATGCAGTAACTTTATCACTCCTGCCATTCTTCACTGTTAGCAAGCTGTAGAAATCTCACATGCAACCACCGCCTTCCCTGCTTCCTCCTGCCCTCAACAGTCCTGTAAAAAATGATTAAAACAGCAGCGGGGAAGGACGGCTTGTCTGCCTCCAGGAAGAGCAGGGGCTCTGGGGGCACACTGCACTCTCATCTGGGCCGACAGGACACGATCGGTCACAATGAGTTTGCTGATCTCAACGGCAAGTGAGAATTTCACTCGCTGTTATTTTTCTCTTTATGTGACAATGTGTCACCCTCATCTGGTCCTATAGTACGATCGGCCCAGGGCTGGCACCGGGAACATCCAGGGTTTCCAGGAGGGGTTCAGAGTTATCTCCCCACCCGCCCCGAAAGGTGGGGTCTCAGGCCCAGACCAGAAGGCCAGCATCCTTGGTGTCACGGCCGTCTCCTCTCTGAACACGCATGTGCTGGTACACACCAGCGGCTATTTGCGGTGCCTCTACCTTGTGCCAGGTGCTCTGCCCAAAGCTGGGAATGAAACGACACTCAAGCCTCAAGGAGTTTGTGGGCTGACGAGCCAAGACAGACAGGCAAGATGGGCAAGTAGAAGATCGTTCTAGGTGTGGACTGAGTGCCACGGGCCAGTGTGTGGGATGCAAAAGCGGGGGGACAATACCTGTGTCGTGGTGGCAGGCATCTGCTTGGAGATCTCCCTGCACGCTTCTTCCGTGCAGTGGAGACGCCCAGGGGACATCGGCAGGCCACCATGGTCTCTGGATTCATTTCCTGAGGGCTGTTGTGACAAAGTACCACAACCAAGGTACGTAGACACCTGGCGTTCTCCCCATGTCTCTATGCAGCCTTCTGCTGAGGACACCAGCCATGCTGGGTTAGGGTCCACCCTGTTCTGATACTACCTGGTCTTCATCAATGACATCTTCTCAATCCTATCTCCAAATAAGGTCACGTTCTGAGGTTTCCGGCGGCATGAACTTGGGTTTGGGGGACACTCCTCAACTCACTGCCGTCCCTATAGGGACTGCGGCTGGTGACATGGGGCCCCTTGCCTAACGCAGTGGCCGTTGCCGGCATAAGGAGGTGAGCAGATAGAGAGTTTCAGGGATGTGTGCCGAGTTTAATGCAGCAGGGACCTCTTGACAGGTCACCAAGCACTGGAGGAGGGCAGGAATGAGGACCAGGCTCTGCGGAAGGGGGCTGGGAGGAACGTGGGAGGGGACAGCCCAGGGCCCACGGTGGAGACCGGACTGAAAGCAGGGCCGGCTGTGCAGACAGGGAGGCCATGGGGGAGAGAGGCCTGGCAGGCAGGCAGAGGGGCCCAGCCTTCCAGATGCCACCGAGGAACCCGACAGTGGGCTGGATGAGGCATGACCCTTTGACCTCTCTCAAAAGGGTGACTCTTAGCAAACCCACTCACTGTAGGGCCCCTCAATTTCTCCCTGAGCATCTATTAATAGCTATTAAAACTCTGCCCTGGGGTGCTTTGATGTAGCATAACCATAAAACAAAGTCTACGGATGTTTCTATTTCTACACCGAGGAAAGCCAAGCGCTCGGTCAACCTTCTGGGCCCCAGGGAGAGAAGCTAAGCCGGCGTCATCAAGACGGTGGCCGGGCCCTCCCGAGGCAACCACAGCGTGTCTCGGTTATCTCAGGGTCCCTGTGAAACACCCGACATATTGTATTTTTCAAAAGAAAAATGTTTGAAATTCACTGAAATTTAACTGTACCTTGGGCCCGCCCAGTGTCTAGGGGGTGTTCAGAAAGGCAGTATCTCCCAGTGAATCAGAACCCAGGGTAGCCACCGTCCCGAAAGGCAGCCTTCGGTGACACCAGTTCATTCCTTCTTGCAGCCATTCAATAAATAATCTATCGCACGCCGTCTATGTGCCGGGCCGTGCTGTAGCTGCTGGGACACAGCAGCAAGCACTGCAGGTGAGGGTGTCTGTCCTCCTTACAGCTCACAGTCCGGGGGACAGAGAGGTCAGGGACTCAGTAACACGCCAGGGCTGGAGAGCGTCATCCGTGCCCAGGAGAGAAAACAAGCACGGAAGGTGTAGGGAAATGTCCGTGCCCTGAGGCCAGGGGACGGTTACAAGGAGCAAGGTGGCCACCTGCAGTGCTCGCTGCTCTGTCCCAGCAGCTACAGCATGGCCTGGCACATAGACGGAGTGCAATAGATTATTTACTGAATGGCTGCAAGGTGGCCAGGGCAGGGGTCCCTGGGGAGGTGACACTTGAGTGAAGACCGGAAGGAGGGGAGGAAGTTCTCTGGCTCGAGTCCATCTTCAGTGTCTGTACCTGGGCAGGTGACCTCCTCCAGTCCCCACCCTCGGGGGTGACAGGTGGCTATGCCGGCCAGCTGCGGTTCTGACAGCAGCCCCAGCGGTTCGGATAGGCCTGTGGCTGGGACGACCCCCAGAGGCAGTTTTGGCCTCACCTGCCCTCCTCCGGGAAATGTTTCAGAGGAGGTTCGGTCTCCGCAGAAAGCAGGCAAAGGAAAAATACCCCCCCAGCCACTGTGGGGTGCCCGAGGCCCCCCCACCCCGCACCTGCCAGTCGCTCCTGCTCCCCATCAATTTTCTTTTCAACACCAAATACATCTTTCTCATTTTGCAGCATTTCCTTGCGTGTCTGCCACTTTTGGCTACAGCACGGACTCTCGGTAGCCGAGGGGAGTGTGTGTGTGTGTTGAACAAACACCTGAAGGAACATAAATGTCTTGCTAGAAGCCAACAGCCCTATCTTGCAAATCTGCATTGCTGCTCATGCTGACAGAAATCACGGCAAGATGGACAAATTATAAAAAAAAAAAAAAAACAACAAAGAAAACACCAGAAGTTCACTCTCTGGGCACCATGCCACAGGATAAAGCGGGAAGCCCATTCTGAAGGCATCTGCTGAGTGCCTTAATAATTGGGCCATTGTGCATGGTTTGGGGATTAAAAGTGGGAAAAAAAAAACCCCACGGTTTTTGCTGTCAGGGAGCTCATAGCCTAGCTGGGCACGACACACAGAAAGATCATCATTGTGAATTGTTCAGCAGCTGGAACCTGTTCAGGGCACGCGGGAGCCTGGAGAGGGACGGTGGGTGCAGGCCGGGCCACCGGCGGCGTCCGGGGAGGCCTGGCCTTTGGAGAGCGGAGAGCCCCTCGCCCCTCGTGCGTGGACTCAGAAGGGCCCTCCTCGTCACCCCCAGGTCTTCCTGGGGAATCTCGCAGCTCCTCCGCCCCAGGCTCACCACCAGTCTCAGGGGCACGGGTGCCTCCGGCTCGGGGGATAGACCCTCGCTCCGTGGGGACCAGGCAGGAGACGGGAGAGGCAGCAGTCGTGGGGTCTAGTCAGGGAACCACCCAGGCGTGCCCGCTGGCATAGACCAGACCTGCCAGGGACTCGGCCCCCGCCCTGGAGAAGCTGCAGAACATTCTGGGCTGCACGGGCCCAGCTCCCACGCCTTGGGGGCCCCACACCCCCTGCCCCCCACCTCGGCCGCTCTTCCAAGCTGCATGCCGACACTTGGCTCTGGGCGGGGCTGTTTCCGTTCTCACTGGTGTCTTGGTCAACAGATACTGAATATTTAACGAGTCCCCGAGAATAGGTGCCCGAGCCTGCTCCAGCATGGGCCAAACTAGTCTCAGATGCTGCTTCCACGGAGCGTGTGGCCCGGCCAGGAGACAGACACTCACACACCTGCCCTGATCATACGAACATGAGTCTCCCGGGTGCCAGGATCGGGACAGCACACAGCCAGGGGGTCTGACACACTAGGTGCGGAGGTTGTTTCCTGGAGGTCACCAGGCAAGGAGGGGGAGGAAAAGTGTGCCTGGTAGAAGGAACAGCCCGTGCAGAGGCCCCGTGGGGGAGGGGCTCGTGGTGACTCCGAGGGAGGGACAAAAGGCCGTGGGAGCCGGAGTTGAGGGCCAGGGGGTGCAGGGAGGGAGAGAAGCCCAAGAGAGGGGGAGCTCGCCCTGCAGAGCCTGCGAGCTCACCTGGGCGGCCGTGTCCCCGCTCCTCCCAAGGGCAGCGGGAAGCCACGGGGGTTTTAAAAATGGAAGCGACACAGCCAGGTGGTGTTTTAAAAGACGGTTTGCCGGCCAGTTGTAGACCTGTTCTTTCTGAAGGAAGCAAGGGGCTCACCTCGCTTCCGTCACCACTCACAACTCAACGTAGCAGTCAGGGCGGGGGACCCCTGGGGCACGTGGCTGCCAGCTGGCTACGGGTCTCGCAGCCGGGGTCTGCAGCCACATCACAACCTGGCCCCGGGAGAGCCCCGGAGCCGAGGGCTCATTAGTGTCAGAGGCTTGGCACGGGGACCATCTCGTTTAACTCCGCTCTCCCACAATTGATCCATCATGCCGGAACCAGCCGGCGGCACCTGCACATGTTTCTGATTCCTGTAATGGCCCCGGCCTCTGCTGAGCCTCACTCGGGTCTGTCCGACAGGCTCACGGTGCTCTGGAAAGCCCTGTCGGAAGGTTCCTTTTGGTCTCCTTATTATACAACGTTTTATTAATAGGCACAGGGTCTCGCTCTGTCGCCCAAGCTGGGGTGCAGCGGCACGATCGTAGCTCACTGCAGCCCTGAAGCCCTGGCCTCCAGTGATCCTCCCGCCTCAGCCTCCCGAGTACCTGGGACTGGAGGCACGCGCCACTAAGCCGGCTTCTACACAACCAGTTTAAGAGATTTTTTTTTTTAATAAAAATTTTGTTTTCTGATCCTTTGAAAACATTCATGTACTCCATGTCATTCCAATGTACTATTTCAAGTAGGTAAGACCTGCATACGTTAGAAGATCTGAGACATAAATGGGTACATAGTAAAGTCTGTATACCAGAGACAACCACCGTTAACCAGTTGCCTAATGATATTCTAGCACGTGTACCATGAATGCACCATAAACCACCAACCTATTATATTTAAAACACTTTTCAACTTGAAAACATAGACTGTGCTTTAAAGTCCATTTCCTAGGAATGTTCCAACTTGAAAAGCACTATTTTCATTTAGTGCACAACCTTAGCCCATTGCCACCTGGTCGCTCCTTGCCGTGGAGCTGTCCCGTGCGTGTAGGATGTTGACCAGCACCCCCGACCCCCACCCCCCACTGACTAGGTGCCAATAGCAACACTGCCCTCTGCCCAGTCGTGACAACCAAAAATGTCTCCTGATCCTGCCACATGTCCTCCTGGGGCTGGGAGCTGGCAAAAGCACCTCCAAACGAGAACCACTGACTCATGGTGGTTATCTGTAACACATTCTCTATCTCATTAAAAGAAGAATGTGGGGGATTCACAAAAATTCAAAACTCTGATGAGATTAAAAATCAATGTTGGCTGGGCACTGTGGCTCACACCTGTTATCCTAGCACTCTGGGAGGCTGAGGCGGGCAGATCACTCAAGGTCAGGAGTTTGAAACCAGCCTGAGCAAGAGTGAGACCTGGTCTCTACTAAAAATAGAAAGAAATTAATTGACCAACTAAAAATACATAGGAAAAATTAGCCGGGCATGGTGGCGTGTGCCTGTAGTCCCAGCTACTTGAGAGGCTGAGGCAGGAGGATTGCTTGAGCCCAGGAATTGGAGGTTGCTGTGAGTTGGCTGATACCACGACACTCTAGCCTGGGCAACAAAGTGAGACTCCATCTCAAAGAAATGAAAAAATAAATAAATAATTAACTGTTTAAAGATTGGCTGTAAGTTGAAAAGTATTGAAGTTTGGTGATGGATCCATGGGAGTTCATTATGCTACATTTACTATTTTTCATATGTTTGAAATTTTTAAAAATAAAAAGGTAAGTGTTCACATCGTGTTTATAATTTTTCATAATGAAAAAAGGCAAGTGTTTGTGTGCAGGAAAATCCAATGAAGGGGAAGGGAAGGAAAGGCAGCAACTGGAACGCAAACAAAAAGTACCTGAGCTGAGACTGTGTACATATTTGCTAGGGGTGGATTTGAATCTGAAATTCTCACAGTCAACCCAAAGAGGTAACGTGATCAGTTAGAAGCATCCCAGAGTTTAGTGATACAAAATAAACCAGTTGTTCAAAACAAGCATGGCTCTTCCTAGCCACGAACCCTTAAAGAAATGTCACAGGGCCGTTTCCCTGCCGCGCAGAGATGCTTTGACTTGACAGCTTTCTAGCACGTTCCTGGACACGCTGACTCAGACTCTAGGATGTGGCCTGAGATTTTGCCTTCTTGACCAGTTTTCTTTAGACGTGAGTCAGTAAGCTAAGACTAATGTGCAATCTAGTAAAAGTAATTCTGCAAAAGGGGAAAATAATGTACTCTTATAGGTAGGTCTCTGAAAATCAGGATTAATCCAAGAATAAACTTCAGAGTAGCTAGAAATTGGATGACCGCAATAATATTATTTCTCTCCAAGCTTTTAAGAAGTCCCAGGTTACAGTCTCTGCTTCCTGGAAGGCGGCTGTTCAGGGGAACGCGCTGTGCTCTTGCAGCCGGAGAGAGAGCTGAGGTCTCTTAGAGAAGCTGACCATCCTCAGCGAGGTCATGGTCCAAGGAGAGGTCAAGGCGCCCCCTCCCACCTGGGCAGGCATATGCCGGGGGTGTTCCAGCAGAAGCAAACTTGGCTTTCAGCACTCTGAAATTCCTGGCCATGATCATTTCAATTTAGCAAAAAAAAAAGTTAAACTGCTCACTACAGCTATAAAAACATCACAATAAAGTACCCACAGAGCCCTCAACTTTAATAGATACAACTTCTCTTTGAGATGTAGTCGAACACAGAGTGGAGACAGATAAAACCACATTCAAACAATAATAATTATTTGGCCTATTTTTTTCCTAAATATTTCAAGGTGGAAAAAAAATGTGGCCCGAATGATCCAAATCCTTGCAGACTTGGGCAACTTAAGAGGAATGTGGGCACGAAGAGCCCATCTAGTTAAGGAAATTACAATCCTCTGCAGACCACGAGTGATTGAAGGTGACACATTTGATGGTTGTCTTTGATCTTCTGGAGGGATAAAGGGCCTCCTTGCCTCCAAAAATACTGCATTTGCTCCTGATGCCTGGGCGCGATACCCAATTTCTGTGAAGGATTATGTGTAGCGAGCAGCCCTGGACAGGCTTGGGGACGCAGAGACGGACGGCTCCTCACCCAGCCCGGAAACGGAGCTTACCCCGAGTCTCCTTGCTACCTCATTTCTGCCCGTTCAAACTTAAAACGCCAAGGCTCTTTAAAAATGCTGCATTTGAATCTCTAATTTTTAAAGATCAATTCTTTAAACCTCCAAATTCTAAGCAACTTTCTTAGCTCTGGTTTAGGTGGAGAGAGTGCAAAAGAGAGAGCCCTGCCCCCCTCCACTCTCCGTGTCCTCGGGTTCCAGAAATGCCTCGAGTCCCCAGGGCCCCTTGCATTGGTCGGAGGCTGGAGAGTCGTTTATTTTTCAATTACCAGCAGCGATGCAAGCGTTTTGCTTAGTATTCCCAAATGCTATGGCACTGGCCTGATATTTACAATCCCTCCAACCAACGAGCAAACTGCAATTGGCACCCGCTGCAGTAGCCAGGATTAATAGCACAGAGCATTGTGGTTTTGTTATTAAGTTACTTTCAGCAATTAGTAAATTTATCGTCCTAATTGTTTTCACATGGCTGCTCTGTGCACATGTCTTAGCTTCACCGATGTCCTTAAAGGCTTGCTCCTGTCATCGTATTTCACTGTGATCGCTGCCCATCTCTCCAAACTGTCCAACCCCATCAAAAGCTGATTTGCAGTCGGGTCAGCAGGAAGGAGGAGGAAGAGTTCATTTCAAAGTCCACGGCATGTTTGGATAAAAAGAGAAATGTCGTTTGGTTTCGGCTCCCTGTGTGTATCTGAGAGTGCGCTTGAGGGGAGGGAATAGCTGCCCGTGGTTAGTGCACGGGAAAGTCCAAATTCTCCCCAGCCGTGGATTTGCTGCAAATCCCAAATCTCAACTCCTAAGCGTCCTGTGGGCACAGTCAAGTGCGGCGGGCAGGGATGACCTTCCGAGGCCTGCAGAGCTTTGCTCCAGGGTCCAGGGAGGAGCAAGGTTCTAGGGTGCCCAGAGTCCAGCAGACCTGCCCTGTGGGTGGGGTCTGGATGCCCCAGAGCTCGGCTGCTCCACCTGCAGGGCTGGAAACCTGGGTAGGAGGGAGCCAGGAGCCCATGTGACTCCTGGGTTCTCTGGTGTCACCTACTGGGTCCCCAAATTGAAACCCAGCCACTAGCCTCCCGGCCAGGGCAGGTGCAGCTCAGCATGGCCAGTGGAGTTGGTGACACAGTCCCTGCCCTGGCTGCAGGTTTGAGGACCCTTAGGCAACTCAGTTTCCCCACCTAGCAAATAGTCCCTATCGTCAGGCACTCTCTTTCCCACTTTAGAAATCAAGTACAGACTTAGGTGAGAACAGGGAGAAATGCTGTGAAAGAGGGTGGCCCGTTACTACAGATTAGCTTGTTTTTGGCCTCGACACACACTTGGGAGGGAGGGACACGCACCTGTGTAAATGACAGTGCAGCATGTCACAGTGTGTCCTGGAGCCCGATCCTGGGCTCAAGTCCCAGCTTGACCATTCCTTAGCCTTGAGACCCATTGCCTCAATTTACTCTTTTGTAAAATGGGCACAATGAGAGGATCCTTGTCATTATTGTGACAATTACATAAAGCCAAAGTGCACTTAGCATGATGCCTAGAACATGACAAGTGTTTGATAAGTGTTATTATCAAATAATAGCATATTTATTAAATGTTAGGAAGAATCTCAGAACAGCAGGACAGAAAGTCTCTCCTGGGCATCCTGACCCACTCCCCCTCCCTGTCTTCACCCTCCCTGGGTGAAGGCGCCACGAAATCACTTCTTTGTTTCCTTCTTTGTCTGTCCCCCCAACCCCCCCAAACAGGGGTCCAGGAGAGCAGGGGCTTGTTTTGTTCACGGCTATTCCTCTTGCCCCCCCCGCACAGTGCTGGCACATAGTGGGTGCTTCATCGATCTCTGCTGGGGGAAAATGAATGAAGACAAGCAGAGAACGAGGAGCTGCTGCACACTCTCTGAGCGCCTCGGTTTGGAAGTGGGGCTCCTTCCAACCCAGAGGGTAGCCCCTGCCCCAGCAGCTGAGTCCCTCTGCCCTCCCTTGGGGCGGAGCGGGGAGGGGACCTGTTGAAACCTGCTGGAGCGGTCACATCCCTCCGGCCAGGCAGGAGGAGGACACCCCCGCTTCAGGTTGTACTACCCAATCCTGTTTTATGCACACACATTAGAACCTGAAATTCAGTATGCAAATGTGTTCCCAGCAAGAAGGCCAACGCTGGCTCTGGTGTCATTTCTGGAAAGAGCAGTACTCCCCGGGGCAGGACAGGCGCGGGCTGCGGGAAGGACCGGAGATCACGGTGGTAATTCCACTCTGGGTGTCAATTATTCATTGTGCGCTGCGCCGGGCACTGGCCCTGCGTGGCCACCTGCGGGCCGAGCCCCACAGCGCTCCAGGGGCTGCTCGGAGGTTTGTGGGTCAAGGTGGGGCCTGATCAAGGACAGTCACGAGGCTCCGAGGAGGGCAAGGCCATGCGCTGGTGTCAAGCCACCCAGGAGAGGTGAGTTCCCAGCCAGGGGCGTTTCTTTCCCTCCCAGCCTCGGGAGCATTGCTATGGCATCTGGTTCGGGCTGGCCCCAGGCACCCACAGCGCTAGGACCCCTGTCAGTAGACTGTGGTGTCAGAGGGGACTCTGGCTGTCAGTCACAGGAGGAGCAGATGGTCAGAGGACAGAAACAAAGGAGTTGGTGCCTTCCTTTATTTTATATGTGGCATGAACAAGATCTGGAACCTCGTGAGGCTATGTGAGGCAGGTTCTCCCCAGGCAAGTGAAGTCGGAATTTTCCAGGCAGGGGGGAGGGCGAGTATGAGACTGATTTAAATGTCTTAGAAAGTCTGCAACTAACTCTCGAATGGTCACACACTCTCGCACACGTGTGCACACACGTTTATTTACAGAGAGAGCAATCGCGGCATAGATCTATATCCTAACACAAAAGAAACTGTATTAAGGCAGTAGATAGCAGCTACCCATCACAAAGACACTGTTAAAACAAAGCCATGGAAAGTAAGGCACGAACCAAAGTACTCCCTCACCATAGACCTGTGCCCCGGATCATTCTGCTGAGCATTTGGGGCACTTTTTTTTTAGGTTTTCTATAGACGTTTTCTGAATTTTGTGTGAAACTGTTATTGACAATACAGCAAGTCCACCACATTAATTATTGGCCCTTAGAGAAGCTAAGTAGTGATAAAAATGCTTAGAAAGTAGAGAATAAGGACAAAGTTTTATTTCCGGAGGAAGGCCAGCATGCTTTCTTTTATTAGATAATGAGTGTTATAAAATTCGACTTTCCCTTTTTGCTTTGGCTGCTGGTAAGCTCAGAGTTGAGGTTTTTGCTTGCAATTATTGCAGCTTCTTTTAGGATTAGGATTTGGATATGATCATTTCCATCCTTTTATTACTTGGCTCTTATACTTTCACACACACACACACACACACACACACACACCTTTGTACCAGTTTGCTTAAACCTATGACATTTGTTGTAAGTCATTTCAAATCATCCTTTAAAAATGTGTGGTCATCTTTTTTAAAAATAAAGTATATGTGCAGAGCTTAATACCTGGTGAACCCTCAACAAGTACCAGACTGAATAACTGACTGTCTAAAAGGGAGAAGGCATCCTTTTTAGATTAGCAGTCCCCAATGTTTTTGGCACCAGGCACTGGTTTCATGGAAGACAATTTTTCCATGGAGTGGGCGGGGGGCAGGGAAATGATTTTGGGATGATTCAAGTGCATTATTACATTTATTGTGCACTTTATTTCCATCATTATTACATTGTAATATATGATGAATTAATTATACAACTCACCATGATGCAGAATCAGTGGGACCCCTGAGCTTGTTTTCCTGCAACTACACGGTCCCATGTGAGGGTGATGGGAGACAGTGACTGACCCGACAGGAGGCGGAGCTTAAGTGGTGACGTGAGCGATGGGGAGCGGCTGTAAATACAGATGAAGCCTCACTCGCTCACCTGCCGCTCACCTCCTGCCGTGCGGCCCGGTTCCTAACAGGTGTCAGTCTGCAGCCTGGGGGCTGGGGAGAGCTCTCGACTTCCACGTTCTCTGTACCATCTGTCTACGTCTAGTTGTCTCTCTGTCTGTAATTGGCACCACTGTTTGCTTAAACAGGAAATCTAGACATCACCCTAATTTGCCTTTTGTTTCTTAACCTTAACCTCCAATCCTTCACCACAGCCTGGCAGTGCTGTCTGCAGAGTGTGTGTGGAATCTGTCCGTTTCTCTGCCGCTCAGCGGCCACTGTCCTTGTTTAAGCAGTTGATGTCAACTTGGACCACAGCAGTACCTCCGCTCTTGGCCACCTCCGAGCAACTTGCCACAGAGACACCACGGTGGTTTTTTAAACCCAATGTCACCTCTTATCCGTCTGCTGCTTGAGGCAAGCCCGTGGCCTCCCGTCCACTTAGAGCAGACATATGGCTGCTTCTCACCACCTGTGAAGTCTGGCCCAGGGTCACCTCCCCAAGCACAACTTGAGTCATTCTCCTCCCGCCCGGCCTGGCCGGCCCCTCCGCCACCCTCAGGGCCCAAACTCACCAGACACCAGACTGCTACTCACCTCACAGTTTCTCCACCTGCAGCTCCCCCCACCTCCCTCCCCCTCCTTGACCTGTGACCTAAAGTCACTTTGGCAGAGAGACGCTCCCCTGGCTCGAGCCCCCTGTTCGTGGCAGGAAGGGATGTCAGAGGGGAGCCGTGCTGCCCAACGTCCCAGTCAGTAGGGGAGATAAATGCCATCTTTCAACTACGCCCATTTATTTCCTCTCTAGAAACATTGACTTGTAATTAAATCCACTTGTATGTAAACGTGCAGTTGGCCCCTCTGCATCCAGAGTTCCGCAGCCTCAGATTCAACCAGCCTCTGATTGAAAATACTTAGAAAAAATAAAAATAACCATACACCAGTGAAAAATAATAAAAATACAGTATAACTACTTACATGGCATCTACATCGTATTAGGTGTTATAAGTAATCTAGAGATGATTTAAAGTATATGGGAGGATGCGCATAGGTTACATGAAAATACTGTGCCATTTTATAAGGAGCATCTGGGGATATTGATCTCCTTGAGGGTCCTTGAACCTGTCCCCTGCAGAAACTGGGGGATGGCAGTATAAACACACACACACTCACTCCACACCACACCCCCCACACCTCACACACACACACCACACACACTACACACACACCACACACACACCACACACATGTTCCACACACACTACACACACACCACACACACCACACACATGTTCCACACACACTACGAACACACACACCACACATGCTCCACACACACTACACACATGCACCACACACATTACACACACACACCACACACATGAACCACACACACTACACACACCACACACACATTTGTTTGCTTGTTTCATTGCCTGTATCTCCCACTTGACCTTGTGCAAGGGCCTTGTCTGAGTTTTTTTGCAAATGTATCTGCTCGTCTGTCACAGTGCCCGGCACATAGTAGGTGCTCAATAAATGTTTTTAAATGAACGAATAAATGATCCAATGCTCATTCTCAGCATCCCTTAAATCGACTCGGGCAGCGACGGGCTTTGGAGCCAGCAGCCTGGAGTGGGGTGGGCGTGAGCTGTCCGGCTCTGAATCTGATTCAGCCCCACCCAGACAAGCCGCCCTGGCCGGGCAGGGCTGGGAAGCAGGCTCTGTGCGGCGGGTGGAGCAAGGGGGGACACAGCAGGGACTTCTGCAGCCTCCAGAGCGGCGCCGGTGGTCAGGAGACTCACACAGCGGCTTCCTGCCGCTCTGGGCAATCTGTGCCGCGACACGAGGACTCTCGTGGTGTCCAGGTCCTGGCCGGGCTGCAGCCCTGCAATAATCCTGCCCAGTCGGTGGAAAGAAACAGGAGACTCAGGGTGCTACAGTTCACCCTGAAGTTGCCTCTATCAAAACCTATTTCTTCCTCAGTGCCGGTGGGCGCTGGGCAGCACCTCCCTTTGAAACTCTGTCCCTTCCTGCTGTGCGTGTCCGGAGTATGACAGCAGTAAAATGAGGGTGGTGGTGATTGTTTTTCTCTTTTTCTTGCTAAGTTTTATGACTGCTCCTTGAAACCCATTAACATTGACTCCCACCATTCGGGTTGTTTAGGGGCACACCTGGGGGTCCAGAAAATGATTTGCCATCAGATTAAATATGTTTTTGGTGGATCTGTGAGTTTTAGAGTCTCATATACCTCCATCCAACCTACTGTGAAAATTCTCGAACATGCGGCAAAGATCAAAGAATAATACAATGTGCAACTGTGCACTGCCTACCTGGATCTAACAGTTCTCTATATTTTGCAGTTTTTTTCTCTTTCCTTGCACATGCGCACACACACATTGCAGTTTGTTCTGTCTTAACCATTCAGACATAAATTGTAAACAATCATGATACTTCACTACAAACATTTCATTAGGCACCTACCAGGGACGTTCTCTATATATCTGCAACACTAATGAAATTAGTGAAGGAGGAGAGGAGAGGAGAGGAGAGGAGAGGAGAGGAGAGGAGAGGAGAGGAGAGGAGAGGAGAGGAGAGGAGAGGAGAGGAGAGGAGAGGAGAATGAAATTCACACCTAATGAAATTCACTTAAACATCATTGAGTATCCAGTCCATATTCAAATGTTCCCAACTGCATCAAAAACATCTTTGTAACTCTCCGATCTAAGGTCAATATGTTGGTTGTTATGTCTTTTTATCTCTTTTAATCTAGAACAGTCTCCCGGCGTTTTTTTTTTTGTTATGACTTTGTGAAGAATTCAGTGCAGTTGTCTTATAGAAAGCCTCAGGTCCTGGATTTTTCTGGCTGCAGTTTTGTTTTTAGGTATGCAAAACTGCAAGCTGGTTTAAGGTGAGCGAGTGTGTCTCTATCAACGGTCAACAGCCACAAGGTAGGCAGGTTTACTTGTATCTTGTCTACTCCTAAAAAGAACTTGAGGCAGTTTACAATAAAATAGAAAGTCTGTCGAATAACAGAGAAAACGTTTTTTAACATGTAGAAGGTTGGCTGGTGGGAGAGAGGAACAAATATGCTATAAACATATATTAATGTGGTTAGTATAATTAAACATAAAATTTAACTCAGAGCTTTCTGGCTGCCAAAGCAAAAGTGAAAAAAAAAAGTTAAAAAAAAATTGTCATTAGGAAATATGAGCTTTACTCGCATTGGAATTATAAAAATAATTTTTCCCATGGACAAATGACATCAAACAAAATAATGAGCAGCTTCTTTAACAGATCGCAGATGATTTAGGGACATTCCTCACTGAGCTGCCTCTTTAGTGCACAAGGTCAAAGCCAGGAACACAACACTGAAATGTAGTGCAGTGAAGTCGTTTTTAAAACGAGGGTAAGTTGATTTCGGCTTCTCACCTGATACAAATAGAGAACACAGCATACCATGAGGTTGGGTGGACCGCCTGGCCCTGACTCTGGTCCTCAGCCCCCTGCTGTGTCCCCTGGCCTCGCCTGGGCAGGTCCTCGGGTGCAGCAGATGCCACTGGACCCCAAACTCACAGGCTCTGCCGAGATTTTCTGATACGTTTTTTTCTGTCTGCTTAAGTGTGGGGCCAGGGTTCTGAGCAGCACAGCAGGGCTGCCCTCCTCCTGCCCCGGAGAACATGCAGAGGTGTGACAGACAGGAAGGACAAGTGTCCCCGTCTTGCTCCTTTCATGCAGGTTCTCCTCCAGCACGGCCCCCGGGGCAGGTTGGCTGCAAACCCGAGAGGCTTAGCATGTGGATTTGAACTGCAGAAAATGTCAGCCAAAAAAGACAAAATTCGGCCGGGCGCGGTGGCTCACGCCTGTAATCCTAGCACTCTGGGAGGCCGAGGCGGGCGGATTGCTCAAGGTTGGGAGTTCGAAACCAGCCTGAGCGAGACCCCGTCTCTACCAAAAATAGAAAGAAATTAATTGACCAACTAAAATATATATATACAAAATATTAGCCTGGCATGGTGGCGCACGCCTGTAGTCCCAGCTACTCGGGAGGCTGAGGCAGGAGGATCGCTGAGCCCAGGAATTTGAGGTTGCTGTGTGCTAGGCTGACGCCACAGCACTCACTCTAGCCTGGGCAACAAAGTGAGACTCTGTCTCAAAAAAAAAAAAAAAGAAAGACAAAATTCATGGTCTTTCAGATAATAATTTTCAATTAAATATTATGTATGATGTTACAGAAATTATTGACAATAGAGAAAAAATTCCCCAAGATCCCACTGTGCCTGAAAATCAACTAAGTCAGCTGCTCAGAGAAACTCAGCAGACCCCCCTCTCTCTGTCACCGCACCTGTTCGTTTCCTTTCTAGAATGAAGCTCGTGAATGTACATAGATAATGTACATGTATAATTTAGATGTGTATAAGTAAGTACAAATATATATTTGTATTCTTTTCCAGTCTCTAAATGTGTCTTTTCATATGTATAATCATCACTAATTTACCATTTTGTACAGTAATTTTTTGCACTTAGGGTTGTACTTTCCTCCATTGCCATGTGGTCTTTTTTATAATACTCATTTTCAAACACAAATAAGTGATTTTCCATTGAATCAATGCACCATAATTTAACTATGGTCCCACTTTTTGGACACAGTCTATCGTCTCCACCTCTCCTTTCCCTCCTGCGTCAATCGCATGTCTGGGGCCCTACCTGGACAGCAAGATCCATGGCTCGCCGCTACCCTTCCTGGCTTGCGACAGTTAAACCACGCCGTCACCAGGGAGGGGGGCGATCTCGTTTCCTTTCAGTATGGCTGGGGAGACGCATCCAGCTCCTGTGACAGTTGTGTCACGTTGTTGAGATATAAGAGGCAAGGACACGGCCCCTTCTCACAGCCTGAGGCTGACACCGGCCCTGAGCGCGGGAGCGAACCCAGAGCTGGCTGGGCTGGCGGGGCCGGCGGTGGCAAATAATTTAGAGGCTTTTGCTCCGGGTGTAGAATGTCAGAATTTTTGCCCGGCCTGCGCTCTGCTGGGAAGGAGTCTATGTGTCATCCTCTTGGTAGGAGGGTGCCGTGGCGATTGTCACCCCAGCCTCTCTCGGATGCATTTTCACCCGAAGCCCAAAGCATGTGGATGTGGAAGAGCAACTCGAACTGTCTCTGGGTGTCAGTCACGCTGACTATGTGGCACTGGGAGTGACCAGAAGCCCTGTGTTTTCATCATCCTGTCCTTGTCAAAGAGCTTTGAAGTTGACGGCCTCGCTCAGCTCCCCTGGGGACTGTCCCAGGCTTCCATCCACCCTGCTCACTGAACCTTGTGCTGTATGCAGCTACCACCCCCACACCTTCGCTGGGACTCCCCTAAAAAGCAGGGATTATGTCTTCGAAAATTTTTTTTTTCCTGAGACATAGTCTCACTCTGTTGCCCTGGCTAGAGTGCCATGGCGTCAGCCTAGCTCACAGCAACCTCCAACTCCTGGGCTCAAGGGATCCTCCTGCCTTGGCCTCCCAAGTAGCTGAGACTACAGGCATGCACTACCATGCCCAGCTAATTTTTTCTATATATATTAGTTGGCCAATTAATTTCTTTCTATTTTTAGTAGAGACGGGGTCTCGCTCTTGCTCAGGCTGGTTTCGAACTCCTGACCTTGAGCAATCTGCCCGCCTGGGTCTCCCAGAGTGCTAGGATTACAGGAGTGAGCCACCGTGCCCGACCTATGTCTTCGAAATTATTAATTTCCATTCATAGCATGAAAAATTTTTTTTAGAAAACCACTTCACTCTGGTGAACTGAGCTATTGCTATTTTTCTGTGCTCGGCTCTGGCTCTCAGCTGCATGGGATGGTCGGGTCCCACCAGTGATTGCCGAGGTGTCGTTGCTGCCCTTTTGCTCAATTTCTCTCGCTTAGTCTCATCATCAGCATTTTCCCACATTGGCACAAAGTCTACATAACCATCGCCTTAATAGCTCCATGCCCGTCCAGAGCGTGGGTGGCCTTACTTTATCTCTTGGTGCTGGACACGGAGGCTGAGCCCGTGATTGTAAGCGGGGAACATCTCCAAGCATGTGGGGTGTTTGGCTTGCATAGGGCCTCGGCGAGGGGGTTCAGCGGGTTAACAATCATCCATACTCAATCTCATCAACCTGGTGGCAGCAGAGCAGCCGCTGCCTGCGTGGACAGTCCTGCCACTCTCTGTCCAGCTGGACAGTCCTGCCTCTCCTGCTCCTCTTCCGGCACTTGCCGAGGGAAGGTGCCCTCCTCCACCCCAGCCCAGTAAGCCCCGCTCCTTACCCACCAGCTCCGCCCCATGTGCATTCTCTGTCCGTCCTTGCTGTCCTCTGGAATGTCAGCCCACGCTGAATTTACTTGTTTTATGGCCAGGAATTTCAGGAGCGGGACCGCAGATGGTACACGCTGAAGTCTCTTGGTGCTGGTAAAATAAACCTGAATCCAACAGGGGTGTTGGGACTCCAAGAGTTAGATAGCTCTTGCCACGGCGTGTCAATCACCCGTGCAGATGTTGCAAGTTGAGTCATTTGATAGCATAGTAACTTTACGTGGCCGGACGACCAGCTGTGACTATTCCAAGGAAGGAAAAAAAAACACGTTTTTGAAATCTCTAGACAAATATATTTATTTCATAACTCAAATATTTTCTTTAGCCAAAATATTGATTTCCCTTTCAACCTATATTCTCCAAAGAAGACCTTACTGTCTGTCCTTCTGTCGTTCAGCCCCACCAAACTGGGTTTCTAGTTACCTCCTTCGAGACTTAAGTGAAGCACATTTTTGGGGGTTCACATTCAGACCTCTCAGACACAAGTCTTCCTTCTGTGTTGTGAATAATCTGATTTCCGGAGGGCTTGGAGAATCCCTGGTTCCCCGAGGAGGATGCTGAGGTTCCTAGAGACTGGCTTATGCCAAGGTCACAGGGTGGCCTCTGGGTGGGATTTAAGTCTCTTGACTCCCAACCCAGTGCCCCGGCTGGTGTCACACTCCAATGTCATTTGCCCGAGAGTGAATCCTCTTCGGAGAAAATCTGTTTTGTGGCTGGGCCAATGAATGTGGGTGACAAAAATAAATCACTTTAATTTAGTTTTTCATAGTTATCTGGAAAATGTAAAGGCCGAAGTGACTTTGCCATGAATTATTTTCCATACTTCATCCTGTGCCTATCAACAGCAAGACCACGGGAAACCCACATTTCCTCATTTGTAAAACAGGAACAAGACGAGGTGAACTGCAGGTTTTATAGATCAGTAATTCTGTTTCTCCAGAATCCACTTGGCTTTGAAATACCAAAGCTAGACGTGCAACACATAATATCCTCGAGTGCCACGTGTTATAATGAAAAATCAATCGATAATTAATTAGAATTTTAAATATATTTTTAATTACATAGGTAATACAGAATATATTCTTAATGAAAAAAAAATTACAGAAAAAGACTAAAGTCCACTCTGACCTCCAACCCCAAATCCAATCCCTCCTGTCTCATCCCAAAGACCATTATTGGTTTGAGTATACACATAGAGGCCTTTTAATAATACATTTACAAAAAATAATAATAATAATACATTTACAGACTATATATAAATGTATTTTCCTCAAATTTTCATGGCTTTCTTATACATAATTTATTTCCCAAACTTGCTTTTAACGCAGTCTGTTTTGCGTCTTGTTTTTCTGGCCGACAGGTGGTCCTAGAGTTTCTTCCACGTTCATTTACACAGACATGCTCCTTATTTCTTTCATTTGGGCTGTTGGAAGATTTGCTCTAGGTCTCCCGTCTCCCTCCTCAACTCCTGCAGGTGCACCTGAAACGTAACCTCCTCCCACTGTTGGAGACATTGCCCCTTTTCCACCTGTTCGTCCCTCAAAGCCCTGCCTGCCTCTCTGCCTCTGCGGGAATCGGTCATTCCCTCCACGACCGCCTTAACCTAAGCTCGTACCTGTCATTCCTGGATGTCACTTATTGTGTTTATTGCCGCTTGGCCTTCTCTTAGTTGCTTCTGCCTCTGTCTCTCCTAGCGGATGCCCTCTGTAAAGATAGGGACCACTTTATGTGCTCTGGTCCCCCCTGCACCCCCTGCCTAAAGGCGAGGCCAGAGAGAAGGCTGCAGACGCCCCTGCTGCTGGGGTTGCTGTGCCGGGGGAAACTGTCCCCTCAGAGCCCCCCACCCGGCACACTCTTTTCATTACAGGCAATCCAGGCTGCATCTTTCATCTGCAGCTGAAATTAAATCTAGAAACCAGCTTCCCACAGTGCTTCTGTCCCTGTTAAAAATAAACCAACTCTATCTACGAGGGGTTGTTTGGTTTAAAAGAAAGAAAATAGCCCACCTCCCTCCCCAACCTGCCTTTGAGCTAAAATCTGCTGCAAAGACTTAATCTTTAACTGAAACGCGGGGTGAAGCATAAACTAATCATGGAAACGCTAACCTTTTTAATTGTCCTATCAAAACCCACCTCCCCGGCCGGGGGGTGCCCACTCAGGTGTCTCTTATTTGGGGTCCACTAGGGAGGTGGATGGGAGCCGTGAGCAGGAACGCTGACTCTGGAGTTGACATAATGTGACGACCACACAGCAGCACGTCGTTTCGTTGCTTTCGATACAGTTATTATTATTTCACATGTCAGGGAATGCTGATTTTTAGGCTGACAAATGCTAATAAGGAATAAGGAAAAGATTTTAAGAAAATGTCCATATCTCATATTTTCTATGTCAGAGGAGGGTAACTTTTTAGACTAGCAAATATAAATAAAGGTCAAGGGAAATGTTTTACAGAGTCCTTACAGAATTATTATAGATTCCTCGGAATGTCGCACAAGTTACTAAGGAGGACGGTGATTCAAAGTACGCATATATGGGATAAACATTGGTATTTTCACCTGCAGGGAAAGTGAGTGTTAGAGGAAGTAGCACAGCAAGCCGCGCACCCTCTCTGTGCTAGAAACCACCACCAGAGAGAGGTGTCGATCCAGGGCAGTGTTTTCAGATTAAGAAAACCCTTTGTATAGAAAGATACATCCTTTCAAACATGATTAATATGTCTTGCCTGTAGCTTTCTGCTCAAATTATTTGTAATGCTAGCGAGGAGGAAGCATTTCTTTCTAGCCAAAACAGCCGTCTGGATGAATACAAATGAGTTTATAAAAGGTTTGAGTTACTAATGGGACAAACTCCCGGGCAGGTGACCTCCTCCGTTTGAGCTCTGCGCTGAACGCTATCAGCGTCCGCCTGGCTGGCGTTCTCCTCGGGCTTGGTGGAGAGCCAGGCAAGGCTGCAGCTCACTCTACAGCAGGCTCTGCCTGTGGTGGAGGAGGGAGGAAGCTGTTTCCAGAACCTTCCACTATTTCCAGAATCTTCTGCAGCTTCCAGAACCTTCTGCTGCTCCCAACAATCTCCAAGTGCAGATTCCTTCACTGAGCAAAAGCAACTTGCCACCAGCCAGCGTGGGACCCACGGCGAATCACTGTCTCCGGGACAGGGACAGATGTCTCCTGAGTGGATCGAAGGCTCATGGGACCCACATTCCTCAAGACCTGCTGACCGAAGGCTCATGGGACCCACATTCCTCAAGACCTGCTGACCGGGAAAGGGACCCCTGCCCAGCTCTTTAGCGAGAATGGGCTGGGCGGAGACCTGCAACCCCGCATGGGGGAAGAGCAGAAACTGAGAAGTAACTTGGCTGCTTTCTTTCTGAGAAGGGAAAAATTGGCACATTCCAGAAAGAAGAGCTTTCTAACACTTGGCTTCCCTAATGCACGGAGGTTAAAAGCTTGGAATCAGATTTGCGAGTTCAAATCCTGCTCAGGCTGTGGGACCTGGGCAGCCTCACTTTCCTCACCTGGAAGATGACAACAGCGATAGTATCGGCCCCACAGGACGGCGGTGACAATGATGTGACTTAAAGCATAGACTACTCTTACCACACTGCCTGGCACGGGTCAGGGCTGAATAAATGCTAGTTGTCATTATTCGTACTTTATTTAACAGTAATTGAAGAGAGTGGATAGCTAAAGCAATTTACCTCCAGGGCTGAGACCAAACAGAGAAACTGAAAAACAAAGGTGATCTTAGAGTATTGACAACATTGTGCCAAACATTGAAAAATAATAACCAATATTTTAAAAAGTAAAAATTCTAAAATGACTTTGAATGGGAATTAATTGTGACTGAGTCCATTCAGAGGATAAAATTAGACTTTTTTTTTTTTTTTTAACCAATGCCACCTCAGCTCTGGGTCACAACTGCTACTTTGGAAAGGGACATCCAGGGACGACGTGACTGAAACCAGGGTGTCCAAGGACTCTTCCTAAAACCAGAATTAAAAAGTTTTAAGCAGCCAAAATAAGGCTTTTTAAAAATTTTCTGAATAACAGAAGAAGAAGCAATTAGAGAACAAAAAAAGAAATGAGGAAATGAAACTTAAATGTTTTATTGGATGCCTTAACAGTGACGATTCCCTTTTCCTGCCAAACTCCGGTGACCTGTTGTTTCTCCTATTTTCTCCCTGGAGAACTGAGAAATCGTTGCCTGATAAGTCATTTATCTTCAGTGCAGGTACAACACGGATATAACCACGTATTGCCCAAAATGGGGAATTCACGTCACATTATTTCCCGCTGGTGAGTAATCGACGGGAAATGGGAAATGTCACTACAAGGCGGGCTGGCCATCTGGTCGCAGCCTCTCCATGAATGCAGCAGCTGATCCACGTGGAAATATTAGAGCAACAAAGTCTGAAGCTGTTTCGCTTCTCCAGGGAACCTCAGTTCATGCATGGAAGGAAGGCAATAAAGTCCAATTATTCCGAACGCGGCTACACAAGGCATGTGAAGATTATCTCATGGAGGGTAATTCTAAGCTAAGTATTTTTTAAAATAGCCATCAGTCACCCCCAGGAACCAAATCAAACAAACTGATCAATCTCTAAGGAACTACCCATTAATCAAAAGATGGTGCTGAGATGTTGGCCATTTTTCATCATTCCATGTGTAATATTTTAAGTCTGACACGCTGACAGGGTGGTCGGAATATGTGAAATGATCACGTCCAAGAGGAAGGACAGTTAAGCTTCGTAGCGTTGGACCGTTTGTGCATTACCTGTTTATCACAGACTCCCACGTTTTCCCTTTTAAGGTGTTTGCTTCCTTCTTAAGTCGTGGCATGGTACCTGTCGTTGGCAGTGATAATTATAAGAGGCTGTTACTACTGAGCATGAACAAAACTTTGGGGAACCCCGTGCTTCTGTGGTCCTCAGGGCTGAGGTTTTGTCCATCAACATCCTGGTCTCAGGAGGTCGGCGTCCAGCACGCAGAGAAGCAGGTCTGCACTGGCGGGCTTCCTCACGGCCACGCCGAGCAGCTGACTTCAGTAGTGAGATGGATTGGGCCATTTAGCAGGTGAAGGCAAGGCCCGGAGGAAAGATTAATTATAACTAAGTAGTCTCAGGCACTACTGCCCAGGTGAACCTCATCTGTATGAAGTGCCAGTAGCTGACCGCTGGGATTGAAAGTTTATTTGAATGAACATACCTTTACAAAAAAAGAAAAAAATACTAAAGTCCTTCATTTGTTTTTATTTTCTCTACCTCTATGAACATACAAGCATCCCAGCAAGTTCTACTGGACTTCCAGATCACTGAGTCTATAAGATTCATAGTCTTTTCTGGGCCCCAGCTTTGCCAGGAGGAAGGAGGTCGGTGATCAGTGCAAGGAGGATTTAAGATTGAGGAACTGGTCCCCTGGGTCCTAGACTGGTCCTAGTAGCTGTGCAGCACTGGTCAAGTCACTTCGTCTTTCTGGGGCTCAACTTCGTCATCTGCAAAATGGGTGCATCAGACAAAATGGGAACCTGGCCCACTGCTTGTTTTTGTAAATAAAGCTTTATTGGGACACAGCCACGCCCACTCACTTGCCACTATCTGTGGCTGCTTTGGGACTGCAACAGCAGAGCCGAGCAGTTGCAAAAAACCCCAAGGCTGGCAAAGCAGGAAACTTTCACTTGCCTTTTACAGGAAAAGTTTGGGCACCCTGGACTAAGTGATCGCCATCTAGGTTCCCTCCAGATTTCCATCTGTGACTCTGGGAAGAAGGAAAGAGTGTGGGGCCTTTGGGTACCTGAGTGAAGGGATGGCTCTGAGGGGGAGAAAGGGTCAGAATGGGGAGGCTGGACGGGCCCACAAGGCACACCTGTGAGCTGGCATCGTGCGGCTTCCCTCTGGCCCAGGGCTGTGCTTTGGGGGCCCCAGCGGGAAGTGTGAGTGTGGTGGGGGGGGAGGGGTCCAGCTCAGGCTTTAAAGACCCCATATAACCTTGGACAGCAGACGATTCCCAGTAAGGAGTCGATGACGCCAGTGGCTGCCCGGTACCAGTGGACACTGTGCAGCTAGAGGTCAGATGCGGTCAGTGGCACTTCGTCCTTATCAGGCAGGGTCAGCTGCACTCAGAGGCCACCAGCCAGGCCCCTACAGGTGACAAACTGCCCGCCCTGCCCGCCTGCTGCTCACCAGCTCAGGCAGTCACCAGTCGAAACCTCCTTGGCATTTCCAAAGAGCCCCCTCTGCCTGGGCCCCCCATCCCTCCAGCCCACCCCAGCTCCTCTGTCATCACCGCTTCCCCCACCTCGGCCAGGGGGCCCTGGCCATCCCCTGCCCCCTTCCCTGCCCTGGCCACCATGCTGCTCCCCTGGCCCCGCGCGGCCGGCTTCTATCCTCTTCATCCTTCAACACTCAGCTTGGTGTTCACCTCCCCCATGAAGCCCGCCAGTCTCTGGGCCCCGCAGTCCCCCAGGTGCCTGCAGAGTGACACCCCTGCGTTCTGTGCACGTTCGTTCTGGCTGCAGGGGCCACCACGCCTTCTGGGCTTCTGGGCATCTGACTTATGCGTCTCGAGAGGTCTCAGGGTTGGGCCTTGCGTGGGAATCTGGGTTTGATTGCTTACGGGGTGGTTTGGCCAACCCCCACCCCAGGACGGCCTTGGCGTCTGCTCTCCACCAGCGAGCTCTGACTGGCACACTTCATAGGGCCCCATGTGTGGGTGTCCAAGCTGCTCCGCAGCAGCAGGGGAGGGACCAGGCTCTCTAAGGCCAGACCCCCAAGGGCACGAGTCCAGGGGGCCTGGCAGCAAAGGCAGAGCTGAAGCAGGAAGCACCTCGTATCCATGCATCGCGCCCACGGTGTATTCCAGAATGATCTGAGGAAAGACGTGCACCCCTGGACCCTCGTATCGCCTAGGCCCGTGGTCTGAGTCGCTCCCTGTGTCCTGGCAGAGGATGCTGGGCAGGACATCCCATGGGCCCTGCTTCCCGTCCTCACAAGCGCCTGCCAGCCCCGAGGCCCGAGGCCAGTGGCCATCGCTGAAAGTGACATTTGAATCCCAGGTGGCAGCGTATGCCCTGGCTGGCCCAGGTCCAGCAGGTCCTGGATATGTGATCCTGCCTCTTACGCGGTGGCCACGCCACCCACACCTCTCATTCTGGGAAAGAGAGAAGTGTCGGTACTTTCCTTCGAGTTCTAAATTGTGGTTTTTAATTTACGTGTTGAACTCTGGGACAGCCGCGTCTTCCCGGGCTGCTCTCGGGTCACCTCCCCCACGCGTCTGCATCCTGTTCTCTGGAAGGCGCCAGACATCACAGGCTCCTCCCCGGGACATCACAGGCTCCTCCCCGTGCCATGGGTCGCGCGGCTCTGGGAAACCAAGGGCAGCCAGCACAGGCTGGGGGGTTCGGGCAGAGGGAATTCTAGGCTGCTGGGGTACTCCCGGCTTTGTGGGGCTTTGGGCAGGAATGTTCGCAAACCCCCAGCCCGTCCTGGGGAGCTCTCGGTGTCTCCCCAAGTTAATAAGTGAGGACAAGGAAGAACGTTTGCTCCAAGTCAGGATGCGCAGTTTGGGTTGGAGTCACTCCCCTGTGGTTCTTTTTTCTCTTTATTTCAAGACGGGATCTGAGCCCGCCAGGGGTAATAGCATGCATTTTTCGAGTAAAGAGTGGGGTTTCAATTTGGGGAGGGAGGGACCAGACTGTTGGCCGCGGAGTGCGGCTGCCTTGATTCCACTGGACGTGAAGACAAGATGGGTTTGACAATAAGCAGAGGGGGCAGGGAGCCTGCTATTATCTCAGTTTGGGAATCAGTTCAATTGACAAAGAAGAGTCCAAAGATTTTTGCTGGGAGATACAGGCCTTTATTTTTAGAGTGAAGGCATAGATAAATCTCATATAATAACTAGATAGGAATTTTTTTTAGCGGACATATTGCCACTGATAGAAAATTCCAAAGCCTAAGGCATCATACCGGCCTCTGGCCTTCTTGTATAAAACTCCAAATATTTTCCAACATGATTTGTATTTGGAGAACCGTGACAGTACTGCCATTTTCCTTGCAAAGTAGGTGCAGGAACTAGGATAATAGATGTGTCCCTGAATCCTCTTCCAGGTTCCCCCGCCCCCGTCCGCTCAGCTAACACGGGGCCCCCACCCAGCATCACTCTACACCAGGGACCACTTGTCCTCTCTGTCTGCCTCCCCCACCCCCAGCAGTGGCCACCAGCTTTGGGCCTCCCCCCGTCATTCCCAAGACATCTGCCCACACAGATGCTCCTCCAGTGCGTGGAATGAGATTTCCTTGGCAAAAAAATCCCAAGCCGTCTACAGGACTCTGTTTCAGGATTTTCTTGGAATGTTGTGAAAATCTGTGTCTTTGCCATGGGAACATTCAGAAGAGGTTTGGAGGGGGCTCCAGTTACAAGACGGTGTGCCTGGGGCTCTATTTCTGAACCAAATGGATATTCCGCAGCCACTGACGTCTCCTCTCCTGGGTGTCTGTGAGCCCAGGCAAGGCGGGACGCCACCTTGACAACACGTGACACCCTCAAGCTTCTCTTGGGACAATCCTCTGGCCACCTCCATGTGCTGCCAGGAGCCAGCTGGACGGCCTGGCTGTTTAGGAAGGAGCTGATCTTCACAAAACAGGCTCTACTTTTAGATACATTGTGATGATCGCCAACTTTTTAAATCTTTGATACGAATTGCCTAACCCTCCAAAAGTGGATTATTTTCTTCCTTTCCGAAATGACAGCTTTTCAAGAAAGTCTGGCTTCCCCCCAAGCCACTGCCATTTTGGGATGTCTGCTCTGCTCAGCTTGCAAATGGAAGAGAGCAGATGCTCAGGCTGCAGCTTCCGACCTGGTTTGGATCCCCACGGGAGTCCTCTGCAGACCAGTGCGCCCACTCCTCGGGGAGTGTTGAAAGAGGGAGTGTCTCGAGACACACGCTGGCTGACTCCTGCCAAACATCTGAAGTCTGCTAGGAGGGCCTGACCTGTTTCTATTCTCTGCCCGGGTGGATGGACGGTGGAGCTGGGCTGGCCTTGGAGGGAGGTCATCGTTTGCTTGGGGTCGTCGTGGGTTCCGGTGGATTATTTATGGAGTCTCCTGCTGTCGTGGGTTGAATCGTGTTCCCGCAAAGAATGTGTTCAAGTCTTAGCCCCCATACGTGTGAGCGTGACCTTATTTGGAAATAAGGTCTTTACAGATGTGATCGAGTTAAGATGAGCTCATGCCAAAGTAGGGTAGGTCTGCAGTCCATCGACCCATGTCCTTGTAAGAGGAGGGAAATTTGGACACACACACAGGGTGAAGACGACCATGTGAAGGCAAAGGCAGAGATCGGGATGAAGCAGCTAGTAGCCAAAGAACGCCAAGGATTGCAGCACCCACTGGAAGTTAGGAAGTGTGTAACCAGCATGGATGTGGCTTCCTGTTCAGTGGCTGCCACAGGTGAGGTCCTCATGGCGTGAAGCTGGTGCATTTGAAAGATCAGAATCTGGCCCAGGGCTTGTTTGTTACTGGGCTTGAATGGGAGGCCAGAGACACTTACAGCTTTTATTAATACCAATTGGGAGAGAAAACGTTCAGAAAGGAAAAGAAAAAAAATAGATTTTGCTAGTGCAAAGGCTGCACTGTTTGGAGTTATGATTTCTTCCTATGAGAAGGCCTCCCTCGGTCCTGATATTACTTCTGTAATGGGCTTCTTCAAACTGGCCTGGTGGTCCCGCTAACTGAGACTGATCATCTCCCTCTCTTCATTTTGGGTAATTTGGGACAGAGATTATGTCTTGTCCTTGCATTGCTCCCTAACAGCATCTACCAAATGGGTCACTGGAGTTCAACACACTTTTATTCAGCTGAATGCTACATAAGTTGAATTAAAGTCCTGGGTGCAGTAGAGTGAAAGTTTTTTTTTATTTGATGAGATGAAACTTGTAATTTCATCTCATTTTTGAAATACTCAAATTTTTGAAGCCTGAAAAAGAGATATAATTTGCAAAGCACAAGAATGAGTAGACTGAAAACCACCTTCAGATCAGAAAGTAAAAATTTGGGGTAATTATATTAATCAGGGTTCTCTAAAGTAACAGGACCAACAGGATGGGTGTGTGTGTGTGTGTGTATATAAATACGTATATACACGTATGTATGTGTATATAAATACATATATGTATATGTGTATGTATGTATATATGTACATATGGAGAGAGATTTATTTTAAGAATTGACTCATGTGATTGTGAGGCTTGGTAAGTTTGAAATCTGATGGGGAGGCAGCAGCCTATAGACTCAGGGGAGGGTTGTGATTTTACTCCAAGGGCTTACATCTGCTGCAGAATCCCTTCTTGCTCAGGGAGGTCAGACTTTGTTCTGTTCTGGCCTTCAACCGATTGGATGAGGCCCACCCACATTAGGAAGGGCTTTACTAAAAGTCCACTGATTTAAATGTTAATCTCATCCACAAAAAGACCCTCACAGAAACATCCACAATAATATTTGACCAAATATCTGGGCCCCAGGGCCTAGCCGGGTTAACCCATAACATACATCACAGTAATTCTCCAGATCCTGTTTCTCAATGGGTGCGGCATTGTCGTTTGGGGCACAGAACTTCTCTACTGGGCAGGGCTGTCCCCAACATTGTCCAACACTTAACATTTTTAGTCCCCGCTTACTAAATACCATGGTGATCTCTGTCATTGCAACAACAAAGACTGGGCCCCCACAGTCCTCAATGCGCTCTTTGGGGCAGCTTCTGCCCAGGCTGGGATCACTGGTTTAGGTTGTCTGACTCCGCAGTAATGTTGCCAGAT
Source organism: Mirza zaza (assembly GCA_008750895.1). Classification (NCBI taxonomy): domain Eukaryota; kingdom Metazoa; phylum Chordata; class Mammalia; order Primates; family Cheirogaleidae; genus Mirza; species Mirza zaza. Next base: position 66,734 of record VSMD01028144.1, on the reverse strand, counting down.
TATTGCAACACGGAGAGGAACAGTGGACCTCTCAGGTCTTGACGTTGAGACGTCACAAGGATACGGCCATTGGCTGATCCAGAGGTTGGCAAACCTTTTCAGTAAAGGGCCAGATAGTGAATATTTTAGGCTTTGGGACTGTATGGTCTCTGCTAGAACTAGTCAGCACTCCGGGGGTAGGATGAAGACAGCCATAGACAACACATAAATGAATGAACGTGGATGTGTTCCAATAAAACTTTAATTTATGAATGCTGAAATTTGAATTTCATATAATTTCCATGCCATGATATAGTCTTCTTTTGATTCTTTTTAACCATTTATAATGTAAAACTACATTCTTAGCTTCATGGGCTATCAGAATTTATCTTTCCTATGTCTCATCCATCATAAATTGACTGTATGTCCAGCTAAGAATTGAAAAAAATCTTCAATAAGTGTTAGTTGAACCAAATGGGAATTGAGAAAATACAGTGTTTTTCAAACTTCTTTATTGTTAGCCAAACTTTCTGGAATTCAAATCTGACAGAAACTCCAATGTTTAAAACAAATTAGTATTTTATTAGTAAATTTTTATTTTACAAGTTCAAATTTATAGTATTCGTATATTTTGATGAATATAAAAATCAAGTTCCAGGTGGCTGTGTCATGACACTCTTTGATTAAACTGATTCAGATGCTTGAGAGAGGAGAGAGAGAAGTTTCTGTTCTAAAGCAGAATCACTGACAATATCTAATAGTTTATATTCTTATTCATAACTATAAACATCAGACAAGTATCAAAACTTTACAATAAATGACAAATATATCATGATTCAGCATATACAAGCTGTTTTTTACTAGCTGTTTCTTGTAGCTGTGACAAGAGTGTATTATAGCTACCCTTCCCCAATTTTATGTGAGTGGCTAAAAGCAAGCCTGAATTTTTCAAAGATCAATGCAGGAGACACAAACTTCCTAGCCACTGGCACATTTGCAATAAATGCAAACTTCCTGGCGGAAACGCTGGAAGAAGTTTGCTTCCCAAGTGGGCACAAAGAGAAGAAAAACGGAAGGCCAGTTTAGCATGCAAGTGGTCTCTGTGTGTATTTTTTAGTATATCAGTGTTTTCCCTGTTCCTACTACCTGTTTTTAACAGTTAGAAAATTTTTGAAATTGGGTTAAAACATACATAACATATAATTTACCATTTTAAACACTTTTAAGTGTGCAATTTGGTACATTAATGGTACTTAATGGTACATTAATTGTACCATTACGTACATTCATATTGTCATGCAACCATTACCACCATCCATTTCTAGAACTTTTTCATCATACCAAACAGAAACTCTGTATCCATTAAACATTAACCCCCCTTTCCCCTCCCCACAGCCCCTGGTAACCACCATCCTACCTTCTGTCTCTGTGAATTCGCTATTCTAGGGACCTCATCCAGGTGGAAGCAGACACTATTTCTGTGCTGCCTTATTTCACTTAGCATAATGTTGTCAGTGTTCATCCACATTGTGGTATGTATCAGAACTTCATCACTTTTAAAGGCTGAATGAAATCCCATCACATAGATATACCACCTTTTATTGATCCGTTCATCCATCCATGAGCACTTGGACTGTTTCCACTTTTTGGCTATTATGAATAATGCTGCTGTAAACCTTGATGTACAGGTAGCTGTTTGAGTCTACCTTTTAGCCCTTTGGGCATATAACTAGGAGTGGAATTGCTGGGTCATGTGCTAGTTCTATGCTTAAGTTTTAGAAGAACCTCTATACTGTTTTCACAGCTGCACCGTCTTATATCCCATCAACAGTGCAAAAGGATTTCCATTTCTCCACGTAATCACTAATACTTGTTGTTTTCTTTCTTTCTTTCTTCTTTAGACAGAGTCTCACTATGTTGCCTGGGCTAGAGTGCTGAAGCATCAGTCTAGCTCACAGCAACCTCAAACTCCTGGGCTCAAGCGATCCTTCTGCCTCAGCCTCCCGAGTAGCTGGGACTACAGGCATGCGCCCCACACCCAGCTAATATATATATATATATACACACATATATATATACACACACACACATATATATATACACACACATATATATATAATTAGTTGTTCAGTTAATTTCTATTTTTTTTAGTAGAGATGGGGTCTCACTCTTGCTCAGCTGATCTCGAACTCCTGACCTCAAACGATGTACCTGCCTTGGCTTCCCAGAGTGCTAGGATTACAGGCATGAGCCACCACGCCCGGTCAACACTTGTTTTCTAGGGGTCTTGTTTTGTTTTTTGATAAAGGCCATCTTAATGTGTAAGAAGTGGGAATATCTTTGAATTTGAGTTGAGCCTTTGTAGCCCCTGAAGCACGTTTATGTCACTCTAAGTCCCTTTAGGGTTGCATAGATCATTGTGAAAGGGTGGGGTTGGGTTTTTTACCCTCTCTCAGGGTTTGCCCTGTAGGAGCAAGTCTTCCTTGACTGCATTCCAACAAGTGAGGGAGGTGGTTGATTTCAAGCTGGAGGTAAGACAAGTGAAGCAAACAGCTTTCTCAGTGCAAAGACCGGAGATCAGAAACCAGCCATCCCCTCTCCTTAGGACCGAGTTAAAAGAGGACTTGTCCCTCTCCCTCTCCCCCTTCCCCCTTTCCCCTCTCCTCCCTTATTCTCCTCTCTCTTTCCTCTCCTTCCCCCCAGGCAACCACAATGAGACTTCATTCCCCTGTTCTCCCTGCAAGGATCCAGCTCCAATATACTGCAGGAGACGATTCCAGTTTAAAATGTCTCAAATCAATAGCAGTTTGGGATCAGTGGAGTTTCATCCAGGTAGACTAATCTACAAACCGATGGAGGCCATCATAGCTTCTATCGGAGTGGATCCTAGAGCAACACCTGCAGAGGGCTCTCTTCCCTGCCTGTCTCTTCCCACTGCAGCACGGCCCTGGGCTCTGCCCTGCCCCAGGCTCTCCAGGGCTGCCACCATTCCAGCCCCAAACTCACGCCAGCTCCTCTAGGCTGCTAATGTTCTCCTTTCCTGCTCCACCATGACAGCTGTGGTGCTTTCTGCTCGAAGGGAAGGAAATTCCTCTTCAAATAGCCTTAAGTTGTGATGGTTCTTTTGGTCTCCCAAAGGCAGCTCCCACCTCTTTCAAGAACTCATATCAAATACTCCTGGGGCCAGACTGAGCAGCCACTTGTCCATCTTTCTAGCTCACACTCACTGTCCCTCTCACCCTCTGAGATGCCAGGGCAAAGAGTGTCCCCAGCTCCACATGACTTCTCAGCCTCCTCAGGGTTCCGTCTCCCCTCCTAGCTGCAGAGGGGTCATGACCCCTTCTTCATTCTAGAATATGTTCTAGTTCCCAGGGGTCGTGTCCCTGAGGACCCAAATTTCCCCTCAGATGTGACCCAGGGGCTTGAGGTCTCACAATCAAACAGGGCTCCTGGCGACTGATATGTGAGTTGGGATCTGTTGGGATATAAGTAACAGATATTCCCACCTCACTGGCTTAAGCAAAAAGAAAACTGTATTCTCTCGCTGGAGCAGAAGTCCTGAGGCGGGGCGACTCCCCAGTGGGCCGACTCAGCAGCCCCGTGTCTTGTAGGACTCAGGTTTATCCAGCTCTCCACCAACACACCCAGAGCTGGGCTCGGTGCCCAGGGCAGCTCACACGGCATGACAAGGCTGCCAGTGGCTGGTCATCATACCCAGAAACTGCAGTGTCCAGTAGAAAGGAGAGGACGTGCTTTATCTTCTTTTAAGAGCAAAGAAGCTTTACCCAGCAGCCGCTTGGACATTCCCTCAAATCTCATTGGTCTTGATTGTATCACATGACCAAGCTTGACAAATCATGGCAGAGGGATGGGACCACTATGATTTTATGTTTTTCCAGAAGTCTCCTGAGACACATGCACATAGGTCCTGAGCAAATTTGGGATTCTGTAAACAAGGAGGAAGAGGAGAAGTTGCAGAGTCTGTGAGGTGGTAGGCAGACTGAGCCACCACGCTTACCTTTGGTGTCATCCATTGGCATTGGTCATATTCTTGCTTTGTTATTATGTTTTTCACTCTTTTCCTTTTTTTTTTTTTTTTTTTTTGAGACAGAGTCTTGCTCTGTCACCCATTCTAGAGTGCTGTGGCAACATAATAGCTCACTGCAATCTCCACCTCCTGGGCTCAAGTGATCCTCCTGCCTCAGCCTCCTGAGTAGCTGGGACTACAGGCAAGCACCACCACACTGCGCTAATTTTTTCTATTTTTACTAGAGATGGGGTCTTGCTCTTGCTCAGGCTTGTCTAGAACTCCTGAGCTCAAATAGTCCTCCTGCATTGGCCTCCCAGAGTGCAAGGATCACAGGTGTGAGCTCCTTTCCTTTTTTACATAAGAAATGTATAAATATTTTCTTGTTCTGAATAATGTATTCAATACAAAAGTCTGTGGAGTGAAAATATGAAAGGTATCCTTCACTGCCCTCCCCGATTTTACTTCCATCCCCAGAAGCAACCTTTGGCTCTTTTGTGGTGTGTCTTCCTCCAGTCCCTTCATGCACACACACACACACACACACACACACGTATGTTCACACACATGTGTGTGCTTTGCTTTCAGTTTTACTTAGATGATATCTTGTTCTGCTACTGGCCTTTTCCCCACTTAACTCTCATTACATGTGAATCCACTTCCTTCACTGTAATGACAGACCATTATTCCACAGGGTATTATTCCAATTATTAAACCATTAATAATTAATTAATGGATTAATTAATCAGGGTATTAATCCATTATTCCAATGGGTACTCCATTGCCTTGCATATTAACTAACTTTTCAACCGTGTGCCTTTGCCCCTTAGGTAGATTATAAACATCCTGAAAACATACAGTATTTTTCTATCTACGAACACTTAATACAATATCCTCCTAAAAAATGAAAGTCAGTTAAGAGTTATTGATGGAAAGATTCTCTCTCTCTTACCCAATACAAATTCTCTCAGCACTTCTGACTATAGGCAATGCCCTCCTCTCAGCCAGTAGAAGGAACACAGCGCCACAGCCTATCAGTTTGTCACTCTCTTGTCTATTGTCAGAGTGGCAAGTCAATCTGATAGCCTGGGAGAGTTGTTAGTTTCCCACCATTCCTGGGGCAATGTTTTCCAGGTTTGGGATGGCACACCGTGTCCATCTCCCAGGCAAGAACAAGAGCACCTGGCCACTTAAAAAGTTATACATTATCTCTTTGCTCAGCTCACACAGGAGCATGGGGCAGACTCATTAACAGCCAGCACTTCCTGGAGAACCATTTCAAGGGCTACTAATGGTGTTCACGGACTGTTGCACTGGAAGAGCTATCCATATGCCCAGATACATGCTCTTAACCCTTTCCTGGTTTCTTGAGGCAGTCACAACTACAGAAAACAGATGACAGCTGAACCTATTCTATACCCTTTGGAGGGGAGAAATTACTTCAGTGTGAGCTATCACCTCAAAACAGACCAAGCAAATTTAGGACGGGGATTGATTTCTCAGGGGAACCACTCTCTCAGCAGATGTTGGTGTTCAGACCTGCTGGTGACATCAATGACTATCATCTCACATCTTGGTGCAGCTCCTCAGACTGCTGAATCTGCTGAGCTTCCTGTAGTAGCTGAAAAAATTACCATCGTGCAGGAGCAAAGGAAAGAAACACGTGGCTCACAGATGTGCTCCCCGTAACAGGGAGGACTCTCGAAGTTTGAGCTGGGACAGGAAATCTGGAACTTTCATTCCCTTGAAAGGAAATCAAGCAATAGGAATGAAACCGAAATTAGTTTATGTCTCCCTGCTGATAACACACAGGGGCAACTTTTTGCTCAATCACTTTAATTACTATTGGTTATAGTCCCTATCCAAAGAAGTCTACAACTGAATTGGAAAAATGAGATATTCACATATGAAAAGTTGGACAATGACACAAGGTGTTGTGAGATCAGGTCTAGGTAAATGCCTGTTATGGGTTCAGAGGGAGAACCCATGGAGATGACCATGCTGTGCTTCCAAACAAGGCTGGTAATCTGCTTTGACACACCATGGAAAGAGCATGCTTGACCACACCTTCTCACTTATTCCCGAGTTGCTGGGACTATAGCTGTGTACCACCACATCTGGCTAACTTTTTAAATTTTTTGGAGAGACAGGGGTCTTGCTATGTTGTCCAGGCTATTCTTGAACTCCTGGCCTCAAGCGATCCTCCTGTCTTGGCCCCCTAAAGGGCTGGGATTACAGGTGTGAGCCACTGCACCTTACCAGGATTCTTAATAAGTAGGTCAGGGCATGACTTGAAAGATTTGGCTCAGGGTTACCGTACAGGCTCCACCCCTCGATGCCCTGTTGCTGGTGTCCCCAACACCTCATGTGGGTGTTTCTGTAGACAAATATTTTTCCAGACCAACATTGGATTATGTGGCTTCCGATCCTGGGATTCAAAATGGAAAGATGAAACCTTCACAGCAACTTAGTTTTCTTTCAAGGGGAATTTTCTTTACGGAATATTTTGTTTTAATTGGTAATTAAAAGTGGGCAAAACATTCCCATAGTAATGGGTTTTCCTCCTCTCCAAGAGAAACAGGCACAGGCAGGGCCCGAGGCCTGCCCTCCTAACTAGAGGCAACTGCTCCCGATAGTTTATGGTCTGGTCCACTCAATTTCTCACGTGTCACCTTTCTAGGGGCTGCAAGGCCCAGCGATCTGGACACAGGCCAAGAAGTCAAGAACTGTTGAAGCCACAGTCTCCATCCTCCTACTGACACCAGAGACCACCCAGCCCAGGCAAACCATATGGCCCCTTGTTTTCCTGATGTATGAGGTGGGTAGAATGCTTTTCCCCCAAAAGAGGACTCCAAGGGATTAATTAGCTAAAACCTGTAAACATGTATCATTATAATTATTATTCCAGTTTCTACTCAAAACCAAACTGGCCAAAAGGAAAGAAAATACTGACACTGCCTCTGAGGGCAGCTGCCATTGCTTTTCTGGAATTTCCAGTCTGGCTGGTGAAAGAATGTCCCAGGCAGGCTCAGTGCTTGACTGGCCCGGAGCTGGGTGCCTGCCACATTTGAGGATGAGGAGGCCAAGAATCCAACTAAGCCCTGGACACACTCGGGCTGAGGGTGTTTCGGTTATTTGCTGTAGCAAACGCTGGACATCTCATGCCACTGGGGGATGCAGCATGTCTATGGTAGAGCCCTAAACCTTCAAGTTCTCTGGGGATTGACAGGTCGAGTAGGCGGTCAGTACGCAAACTTTCGGTTTCTAAGGGGTCAGTGTAAAAGCAATGCCTCTGAGACGTCCGAGGTTGTCAGGGAGAAGGAATTTCTGCATGTCGGGGCAGCACTTCCTCTCACCAGCGACTCTGCCCCCGCCATATTTATCTTCTTCACAGGAGCCCCTCAATAGATGCCTCAGCCAGCTACCATGGCTCCCCTTCTCTGGGCTAAAAGATTCCATCTGATCCCAACTCCAAACATCTACCCTGCTCCTAATTTAGCTCAAAGTAGGACAAAAAGCTGGTCTGGTTTTCTGTTTCCAAGGCGCATTCGGCCTGCCTGTGGTTTCCGGTGTGAGCTCCTCCCAAGATGGCTGACACCGGAAGTGCCAACACCACGGGCGGAAGGGCGTCCCCACCTGTCTGTAGCGGCAGGGCCTCCTTCCGCTCAAAGAAAGTCAGAACGCAACACGACATGCACCACAGCCATGCCCAGGGCCAGGTGGCAACAGAATAATAATTTGACACTGCTTAAACGGGCGGTTTTAAAATATTTGTTCAATATTTACTTAGAGGAAAGGCTGAGTGCTCTAAATAAATAAAGGTAGGGCCCAGCAGAAGCGGAGGAGTGAGGAGGAATTAGGGGTGAGTGTGAGCCTCTTCCTTCTCTCTAGAGAATTCATTTCTGGCCTCAAATTTGCAGCCTCTTCTCAGCAAAACAAAAGCCCGGTAATTAAGGGTGCCTACCTGTCCCACTAGGCAATGCTCAGGACAGACCCCTCGAGGTATAACCCCTCACTCCAGAACCTTCCATCTCCCACACGGCCTCCTCCAAGGAGAGTTCTGGAAAAGACGATCCTCTGTGCAGCTTGCTGCCGTTTTCAGTGACAGTGCAACCATTCAGCTGGCCCACCCTGGCGAAAAGGAGGTATGGCTTCTTTCCACGTGCACTGGGAGGCCTGAGTGCTCTAGTGTTCCTGCAGGGGGTGGCTCTGCGCTGGCATGCCCCCTGCCCACCACCCCTGCATCCCTGGGGCCCCTCAACGTATTTGTCAGATAGGCAGTGACACAGGCAGGCGGTGCACAGGAGTTAGGAAGGACTGCTTGCTCTGTGGGGCTTCGTAAGCTTAATTCCAGCTTCCGACCATGATTCTCTTTTCAAGTCCCCTCCGTCCCCTCTCCCAGCCTTGCAATGCCGATTGTGATGCCCATCAGGATTGCAAAGGAGTTTTCCGCTTCTCCCCATGGCTCCCTGAACTTCACCCTCTGCTTTCTCCACGATTTCCATGAAGGCAACTTGAGCCTAGTAGAAACTGGCATTTAACACCTAGTGTAATACTCTTTGTTGGTCTCTTTAGGGCAAGCCCAGGATGATCACTCAAACACCTCTTGCCCATAATGTGGGTCAGAGCCATTCCCTAGAACATGAAATAAGTGTCAGAAGAAAGACCAAGGTGAAGTAAACAATGCGTTTTGCAGAACAGACTCAACTCAGGGCAGCACTGGAAATGCTCATGGGCTAAGAGTGTGTGTAGCACAGTGTGCTGAGCTAAGGGCTCCTGCCTCAGCTTTCACTGGGTGAGAGTGCAGACTGTGTATGTGTGTGTGTGTGTATACACATACGTGCATGTGTGTATAGCTTTATTTATTTATATGTGTGTATATATATGTGTGATAATTATATACAACTTTTAAGAAAAATATTTTTGAGACCAATAGGATCATAATCACTGTCCAGGGTGGAATTAAACAGAAAACGTGAGTGTCCCATTTGTAAAGGTTCACAGCGATGCTGATTGCCAAGACACTCCTTCTATTTATGAAGCAGAGCCAGACAACATTTTTTATTTAAGTAACCAAACCCAATCTCCTTCCCTCTCATTCCTTTCCACATAGTAATTAAACACTTAGGCAGTTGTCTCTGGGCTTTCTCACCTGGTGGTGGCTGTGGTCCCTGGAAGCCTTGGGTCCTCTGCCACATGTTCCACTGGGTTTTATGGTGTCCCCTGAGGCTGGTAATGCTTGTTACTAAAAAGATGTTCACCGGCCATGGGTGAGAGCAAACCAGAAGTAGTGTGCTTTTTCTTTGTCCATGTCTCTTGAACTTGAGGGAACTACCATTCTTTGTAGTTGCCAGGCTATGTCTTTGGCTGATGGATATTTATTGCCATTTCTTGTAACCCTTGATACTCTGCAAGGGATGCCTTGTTCCCTATTAAATTAATATTTATTTTATTTTAAAAAGAAATCAAACCACATAGAAGGGTGTGATGTTAAAAATGAAAATTCTTCTCCACAACTGTGAAACTTAGCCCTACTTCCCAAAGGAGACTGCTGGAAACAGCTTCTTGTATAGCGTTCAGAAGGTTTCTCTGCATGACCAAAGTGCGTAGGCTGCTTTTTTACACAAACAGGATCGTGCTGTACTCCTTGTACTTCAACTCGCTTCCTTTACTTAAAACTGTGTCTTGGAACTCTTTTCCTATTAGTACCTAAAGAAGCATTTAATCTTTTAATGGCACATACAATTCCATTGTGTGGATGTACCGTAAGTTATTTAACTAATCTCTTATTAAATATTTAGATTTTATCCTCGTAGAAAGAGTTGATGAAATGAATATTGGATACTGTATAATGCATGTCTTTGTTTACTTTAGAAGTACAACTGTAACATCTATTTCTAGCAGAGAAACTACTGAGCTAACAAGTGTTCACAATTTACAGTTTAATAGAAATTACTGAATTATTTTTCCCCAAAGGCATTGACAGTATGACAGTGCAACAGGGCATTTTTCAGAGAAGCAAAGTTCTCCATAAATGGAATCCACAGTGCCTTAAGCTTCCCTTCCATCAAAGCCAGCTGATCTTGGCTGGACTGAGCCAGGAAGGGGTTAACTATGTATTTCTCTTCTGAAGCTAAATATATAAGACTTGGGCAACTCTAAGTGGTTTTGCATTTTCTTTTCACTGCAACCACCTGAGTTCCTCTTGTCCTGAGGTCCGTTGCAGACTTGCTGTTGTCTGTGTGCATCGGGCCGGGAGAGTCTCTGGGCCTTGGCAGAACTGGTGGGGCCAGTGAGCTGCTGACTGCGGGCTCAGAGAGTGGGGCTCCCCGAGGTGTTCTATTTTTAGGGTTTCCCTTTTCAGTCATCCCACCCTTCACTGTCGAGGTGCCCTGCATTTCCACCCTTCCCTACCTCTGCTGTCTACCAGAAAATTAAACAGGGCAGTGACAGGGTCATTGTTCTGGGGTTCCCTTTCCTGGCAGCTCGGGGTGGGTTCTCTGCAGAGCTTCAAAGCTCTCCCGGGTGAAGGGCCATTTTTTAAAATTCCAATCTGTTATGGGCCAATGCTTTTGTAAAATACTAGAAAAATTGAATTGCTAGAAAAATGAAATAGAAAATCAAGACATTAGTAAAACACAAGCCTAGTTTCCTTCTATTAGATTTAGCAGACATGAAATTACTTTGTTAATTTACTATACAAGTTTTGAAATGCTTATTCTCAATTTCTGTTCTCATCTCCATGGAGATGGGTGAGACTTTGAGCAGCAATGCTCTAAGCACGTCTCTGCAAGCTTCACGACTCCCTCATGGCTCTAAAGCTTGTATCATTTTGCTGGAAGGGAGATTCTCAGCCAACAGGGAGTCTTCCAGGTTTTCAGCCAGGGAGGCCCTGCATCAATGTCTAGGGCTAACATTAGGCTTGGGTTTAAGCTCGGGGACCTGTCCCATCAATGGTAGCTTCCTTGTCCACCCAGCCTTTCCTGCCCTGGCGAGCAGTGACTCGTGTGCAGGGGACCATGATCTGCTGTCTGCAGATTAGAAGATACCGTATTCTTTCCTTCAGGTTTTACTTTTTATACTTCATTTAAGTCAAACATCAACCCTCCTGTCAGCGTTACCATCTCTTTTCTCTAACCTACCGCAGACTACTCATGAGTCATAAGTGAGATGTGAAATCTGGGGACGTGGATGAAAAGGAAGCAATAGTTTCTATTAAGCCATTAAAACTTTTCAATTCCCTTTTTATGTAATTTTACACTTTGTGAGATACTTCGTATAGGTCTTAGCACAGAGAAATAATGATTCACAACTCCCCAAAATATGAGATTGTTAAGTCTTTTGTCTTTAAACAGGGCAGACTCTTTCACTTTTAAATACTTTGACAAAATTTGGTTTTTTGATTTTATTTGGAATCTCAAGTAGCAGATCACAGCAGCATCTAGTGGAAATTCATGGTATAACAGCTGGAGTAGACTAGACAGAAAAAAAATAATTTTAAATACTGCGTTGTATTTCATCGATTATTTCAGTCATATTTTTGCAGTTTTTAACATTTGTGAAGTTGGGGTGTGGCTTATAATATATGGCACATCATAGTTTAATGAAATTTTTTATCAGTGGCACTTGATCTGATAATTGATGACATCTTAGTTTCATCAAAATACAATTTTTCATATGAACTTTGTAGGTTGTCATTAATTCAGTCATTCAGTAATATTTATTGAGCATCTACTTTGTATCAGGAACTTAATGATTTATTTTATGTGTTATATCCATTGCATATATCTTAGTTGCATTATATTCACAGCTCTTGACTGTGGTGCATAATGTAGATCTTTCTCATTTGTGATAGATTAATGCATCGATACTAATTAGATCTAACTCCATGAATCTGAAAATCCATTATTGCCTACACGCAGTAGTTCTCCACACTGGCTGCATTTAGAACCATCTGTAGAGGTTTCTAAACTATCAGTTCTTATACCACACTTCTCAAAGCTCTGAATTAATTGGTCTAAGGGCAGGACCTGTGCACTAAGACATTTTCAAAGCTTCCCAAGTGATCTAGTGTGTTGCCTTGGTTGAGAACTTTGTCCTTCATTTAGGTCAGATGCATTCAAGATTACATAAATGTTTTAATAGATGGGAAATATTCAGTGTATTGTTCTATAGTAGGCAATTTTCATATTTGTTATTATTAATACCATCCTACTTATGAATACGAAGAAACTCTGTCTATTAAAGCAGTAATGGGTAACACTGAAACCACGATATTCAAGGAAATATTTGTTCCTAAAGACATCCATGTCAAGTAATGCATTATACAACTTGCATTTGATTCTTACACATTCCGTATTATTTGAAGTGAACACCACAGTAAGATCAGGAATGCTGATGAAGTGTAAAACGGTAGCTATAAAATTTACAAGACATCACAGCAATGTATTTTGAACATACCATAAACCCTCTCAAGTCATGTCTATGGACTAAGAGACAAAAAAATCTAAGATATCATTTCCTTGGAATACTCTTTTCATGGCTGAGAGTGAACTCTGCTAATTCCAGGACTGAACCCTAAGCAGACTGCAGGGGTGGCGTAATTGCTCCTGGCCTAGCCAGTGTGGCAGCATAATGTGATACCACAGCAGACCTCAGCAGGGATAAGAGCAGCATTTCATGGAGCCAGCTTGCAGAAGAAAGGCCCTCATTCTTTTCTGGGCCCTACCTCTTGCTAACTTTGTAATCTTGGACAAGTTACTGAACTTATCAAGTCTCTTGTTCCCTAATATGCAAAATCAGGGTGATAATTCCAAGGTCAGCTATTGTGGATGTTAGAGTTAACACAGGTAAATGTGTACTCATGGAAATTTCTTCTACTTTTAGCTCACTCTGGTGTTTTCCGGCATATTCGAGGCAGAATAGCACCATTAACTCCTTCCAGCCTCCTTGGTCTATAAACTAGCCTGCAGGGTTCAGCCTCTTTGGAGTTCTTTGGATTTGGTCAATAAATGGGTCTTTAAAAACTCTTAAGACTTTCTTTCTGTCCAATGTTCTCTCATGGCAGAATAACAAAATCCTAAAATACATTCACTTTGATCTCCCTCCTGCCATCAAAAACACCCCCTCCCAAGAGCCAGGGGCTGGCCGGGGGCCTGGGGTGTGTCTCTTCAGATGGAAAGAACCACGGGGCCTTTAATTTAAGCCCAGGCTGTTGAAAAGGGAGATTAGCGGAGCCTCACAACCACCGTCACGGGGTGGCCTCATGGGCATGGGGCACGGGGCCTTCGTCCTTGTCAATGCGGCAGAAGCCGTAGAAGGGAAGAAGTAGGAAGGAGACATGCGGTTGGGAATTTGGGAGTTCTTGGCCCGTTCCGTGAAGCCCATAAATCCCAGTTCAATTTCACAGTCTCAGCCCCCCAGTGACTTCAGGGGGACACTGACTGTGCTATCAGAGTCAACCCAACACCCAGGCCTTTGAGCGGGACCCTCCCTGAGTCCGATGACAGTGGCCATATCCCAAAGGCCTTGATTGGATTTCAGCCCGTTTCTACCACCCACCCTAGTGATCCCAATCATGCTTACACTTTCACAAAAAAGAAATATGGTATGGACAGAAACTCCTATTTGTAATGTATTTTAATTTTTTTTTTTTTGCTGGACATTATTAATTTGACATAATGCATTTTAATGCCCTGCAGATGTGTCACTGTAAACAGGTAGCTTTCTTCATTTTTCATGTTGCTGATATAAACTGGGCAGATACACCTGGTGCACATAGGCTCTTGACTTCGGTGAAATCTTTCATCCTTTCCTTCTCCAAGGCAAAGAAAGAAAACTTGGGGTGACATCAAAGGGTCCAGGATGTGGCAGGTTCTCTACCAAGCAGGGAGCGATCACATCGCCGAGAAGACGCCCTCCTGAGTTGCTTCCCATTTGTTAGCTGGGTCACCTGGGGCCACTTACTTAACCTCTCTGAGTTTGTTTTCTCACCATGGAATGGGATCTAATCCTACCCACTGCATAGAGTTCTGTGCAGATGAAATGCAACAGTGTAAATGGAGAAGATGGCACAGTGACGGTGACCATTATTGAAGTGTCATGTGGCAGCTATGTGAAACTCGAGAGTAAACTTGAGGAAGGATCAGCAACTCACTATGGAAGGTTCACTGACTTCTTTAAAAGAAAATGAAACATGTAAATAACATGGGAGCCAAAGAATGCAATCTGTCTCCTTCCGGGGAAATTGTCACTCAGACCCTGTGGTTGGTCGGCTGCATGTGTCACAGTCACAGTTGGAGGCATCGCAGGCAGCAATCACAGGTCCAAGGCCGCAAAGTCTGAGGAGGTGGCCTCATGCCCAACCTGACCTCAGGTGAGCTCCAGCCGAGAGGGCAGGTGCAGGGAGGCGCGATCCAGCCCTCCTCGTGTTTCATCGCGCCTGCCCACCTCCCGATTTCTGCTGGATCTGGCGTTAGGCTCCTGTGCGTGGGGCCGTGTGCTAACTTGCAATGAACAGACTGAAAGGAGGGAACTCTGCAGCTAAGCCAACTCAAACATCGCCCTGAAAACCCAGCCTGAGCTGCCGCGGAGTGTTTCCAAAAGCAAAGCAAACATCATAAATGAACAGCGTGCTCTAATTCTCTGCCTCCGGGGAACGGGCGTGGGAAGACAGGTAGACTGTGTTTGTGGCCGGGGCAGGCTGCGGGGCTCAGCGCTGCCCACACGGTTGCTCTGAACACCCCAGATTTTTCCCACCGGCCCCCGATTCTGTGAGAACGTCCCCCTGCATCGGGAGACACCTGCAGCCCTTGAAGTGACTGATCACCTGGGGCGCCATAACTCACCGTTGGCTTCGCCCAGCTGGCTGGATGAGCTACAGTCAGTCACTAGCTTTGCCTTCGGCTCCAAAGCTCAAGAATCGGTATTTGTTGTGCACGTGTGTAGATCAGTGAATCTCAACTTTACCCTGCGTAAGAATCACCGGGATTGGGATGGGGCTGACGGAACTGCCCGAGTCCCAGCCTCGGCTCCTGAAATTCTGATCCAGTGTCTGGGAGGAGGCCCTGGAACACGCATTTCCACACGCCCCGCCGCAGAAGGGACAGGCAGGCCTCGGGCACACCTGTAGACTCGAAACACAGGTAAACCGCTCGATTCTAGTCCCAACTGTTTTTTATTACCAACCTAAACTCACTCGATCCCTCTTAAGAAATTCTCTAAAACCAAATGGCCGTATCTGTGCGAGTGTCCGATGGAAACTGATTGTCCTGCGCCATACAGGCGGAAGCACAGGCATGTCACGGTCCTGCCTGCCATAAGCCTAAAATCTCGTGGAGGAGATGGCTTGTTAGTGACACCAGTGAACCAGAGAGGCGACGAGTAATTCAGGGGTGGAGTCTCCTGCCATGTCATCGCTGGCGGGCCCTGGACACAGAGGACATGGGGCAGCCTGGGGTGCTCGGGAAAGACCTCAGGGAAGCGTGTTCAACGGAACAGCATGAGCGGGGCACGGCAGGAGGGGAGGAGGAGGAGATGGAGGGACCAGGACACGGGCCGGAAGGGCGGGGCGGGGAAGGCTGCGGCGAATTCAGGAGCAGTGGCTCAGACTCGGTCAGACAGGTAGAGGGCGAATGGGTTTCTTACCAGGAACATTAAGAGAAGGGCTTCCGGAAGAGAGAAGAAGCCACTGGGGCAGGCACGGAGAGAGCTGGGCCGCAAGGCTGGGGTAGGATTTCAGTGCCAGTGGAGACTCAGTTGAAGAGTGTCCCCCCAATTTCATGTCCTTGCCAGAACCTCAGAACGTGGCTCATTTGGAAGTAGGGTCACGGCAGCTGTGATCAGTGGGGTTGAAAAGAGGCCAGCCTGGAACGCGATGGCCCTAAGCCAGCGTGCCCGCTCGCTTGTCACAGCGGCCACAGGAAACCAACACGGGGGCTGGAGGGAGGAGAGGAGGTTGAGGTCGGGCCTCCAGGCAGGGAGGGATGGCAGGGCAGTGGCAAAGAGTCCCCAAGACCCAGAGAGCCCAGCAGGTGTCCAGACCTCCCTCTGGCAGCGTCTCCTGGGTGACAGAGGTGGGGACAAGGCCCGGGAGGAGGAAGCAGGTAGGCACCTGGTCTGTCCCTGCACGTCCTCCTATCCCCCTTCCACCTGTTTCCTAAACAGATTTCGAAGGAGCCACATATGAAGACTTAGTACAGGCTCCTGAGCCTTCTCCAGAAATGGAACGAGTTTTCTGGTTATTACGTGTGCGCCAAGTGATTGCTAAGAGCTAGCCTTGTTTCCCACTTAGGTATTGGGTCGTTTCAAAGAGAAAAATGCCCCCATTTTCCTCACTAGATTGTACCCTTGAACTTCCCCTACCAATTCAAAATTGGAGACAGCTAACGCAGAATGGGCCTACCCATGTAAAAACTCTAAAGGCCAGATTCCCATGCACGGTGGGGTTCGGACCCCCCCAAACCGATGTGTGCTGTGTGGCTCACTTCCCAAGCCCTGCCATCATTGGTATCGTCTCTCTCCCGCTTCCCCGTGAAATTTCCTAAGAGGCAACCACAGAAAGGTTACCCTCCTTTCTCACGTGCCCTGAGACTGGCTAAATTAGAAAAGAAGATAAAAAGGTGCATCGTCTGGGTGGACGAATTGCAAAAAGACGCCTGGGTGGCTGAATTACAAACAGCCCTGGTTGGATTTCAGCTCCCACGGGGGTCCCTCAGAAGCCGCCTTCGTGCGGGGCTGACGCTGCACAGGTGAACGAAGCACACGGGCCCCGGTTCAGAAATGAGACTCCTTTCCTTGTATCTTTATTGGAGCTATAGGACCGGGCTAGGAGCTGCTCCTACCTTTCTGTAGATGACTGTCTGCCACCGCCAGTCCCTGTGCACACGTCTTTCCCAGGTGGAGGGGAAGAGTCTGCCGTCGGTCTGGTCCGTTTGCACATCCCGGCGCTTGCAACAGCGCTCAGTTACAGACACACAGGGTCACAACGTGTCTGCTGAGCTTCGGTGCACGTCCCCAACCTGGGGCTGGAAATCACCCGCCACAGCACAAGTAATTTCCCATCAGTTGTCCTACTGGTCTTTAATGGCTAAACCCAAACAAGAGATGTAAAATACAATTCCTTGCAGATCTCCCAGAACCAGAGAAAAAGCATGATTATTATTATTATTATTATTTTACTTTTTTTCTTCTCTCGCCACTCACAATTCTCCTGGCTCCCAAAAGCAGCCATCTCCTCCCCGTGAATATTGTCACTCTGTGCTGTCACCTGTGGCTGAGACTGAAGAGTTACCGCCACTGAAACCACCGCTTCCATCCATTTGCCCCGATATTTCCCTGAAAGCAGCAAGGAAATGAAACCACAGCCCTCGAGAGACGGCCCCACTCACCTCCCCTGGAACGACACTAAAGCCACTGGCAGCGGACCAGAGCACGGCTCGTAACTCACCCCTGTGAGGCTGGATCCTGCAGGTGTCTTAGGGCGACCGGGACCCGGTTGGGGGCAGTGAGGGTGACAGATGTGACCTCAGAGGGGAACAACGTCTCACTCAAGCGGCGATAAAATAAGGAGTGATTTCTGGACTTCGTTCCGGCTTCCCTGGGCTTGGGTCAGGCCTTTAAGATGTTTTCTGCAAAACCTTTGAAGTTCAGTATTTTCCCAGCTCACGCCGGGCCTGCTTGAGTTTGCTGAAAGATAAGAGTTATTGGAGATACGAGAGATCAATTTGAAAGGAAGGGGAAAGAAAAGAAAGCAGACCCTGAACTGCTTCCTGTTGGAAAGCAAAGAAAACCTGTGTTCCCTACCGTCTCCTTTCCTTCCTTCCTTCCTTCCTTCCTTCCTTACTTAGCTTTCTTCTCTCTTGGCTGGGGGAGCCCTGGATGATTCAGGAGTACTTGCTCTCGGGGGTCCACGCCAGCTGATTTAAACTAGGAAGGGGACACCAGGGAGGCTCCATGGAGACACCTTGGGAAAAGCTTGTGCCCTAACCCCCCTGACTGGTTCTAAATATGAAGGAATTTGCCCCAGGAGAAAGGCTTCTAAGTCATCTCAGATAGAGCATGGTCCTTTAGAAACTCCAATTTTTGTAACGCGATGTATCAGCTTCCTAGGGCTGCCATAACAAAGTTCCACAAACTGGGTGGCTTAAAACAGCTGAGATTTACTCTCTCACATCTCTGGAAGCTAAAAGTCTGGAATCAAGTGGTCAGGAGGGCCACGCTCTCTCTGAAGGCTCAAGGGAAGAAGCCTTCCCGGCTCCCTCCAGCTTCCGATCATTACCAGCCATTGGCTTAACCGCGATCTCTGCTTTGTCTTCCTGTGGCCATCTGTCCTCTGTGTGTCCTCGGTGACTCCTTCTTGTGAGGACACCAGTAACGTTGGATGAGGGGCCCACCCTACCCCAGTGCAACCTCATCTTAACGAATTACATCTGCAATGACACTACTTCCAAATACGGTCACGTGCTGAGCTTCCAGGTAGACAAGAGCTTTGGGAGGACACTACTCACCCCCGTGCACGTGGGTTATACATCACCTTTGCCTCTTAACCTGTGGGTCGGAGGGGCTAGCTCCAAGCTCCAAGCTGTCAAGACTGAAGCTGCTTCTTCAACTCCTCATCGTAAAGCATTGGTATTTGCAAGCATAAAATGTGCATAGTAGCACCTGCTTCTTTGATTAAGTCAGATCATGTTTGCATTTTCAGTACAATTTCCTCAGACAACAAACTCAGGTAGGCAAAAAAAAAATTGTAAATTCCCTTTCCCATAACTAAACATGATTTCTTTCTTGAGCCTTCGTCCCACCTTGTAATGGAATTCTTAAACCAGACAACTCCACAAAACTCAGTTTATTCAGGATAAAATTGACACAATCAGACTTTCTGGTTTCCTTTCCGTGCAAGGGGATTAGTGCTCAGCCCTGGGAACCCATGAAACAGCAGGTGTCGCAGGGAAGTCGAGGCAGCACCGGGGCCTCCTGTGTGGTCCTCGCTGGGACACAGCTGTCCGCAGGGATTTCTGCCTCCTGTGTCCTGACGCATGATTGTTGATGAGTTTGCCAGGAATGCTGTAGCAAAGTGCCACAGACAGGGGGCATTAAACAACAGAAAATCATTTCCTCACAGCTCTGGAGGCTGGAAGTCCAAGATCAAGGTGCCGGCAGGGTTGGTTTCTTCTGCGGTCTCTCTTTGGCTTCCAGATGCCGCCTTCTCCCTGTGTCCTCACGTGGTCGCCCCCTGTGTGTCTGTGTCCTACTCCCCCCTTCTTATAAGGACACCGGTCAGACTGGACAGGGCCAATAGTGACCTCATTTTAACTTAATTACCTCCTTCAGGCCCTGTCCCCCAATGCAGGCACATTCTAAGTCACTGGGGGCTGTTAGGGGCAGTTCAGCCCTAAACAGCCATCCCACCTCGGGATGGAGCGGCAGGAGCTCAGGTTGACTTGAAGCGCTCAGGTGTGCAGGGGCCACGCTGCTTCTTCAGTTCTCTCCTCCATGAGACCTTCTCCCGTGGGTAGCGGAGGGGACTTTAATTTGTCACTAATGCTCTCTTGACCCCTCTGGTTGAAACAATCTATGACGGAAACAGGCTCCATTGGGTAAATATTTATGCATAGATTCAGCTCTCATCAGGGCTGTTTCTCTCTTTCCTGCTGCCATATCCTACATGGTGACCAGTGCATGGGAAAGCCCACGGGGCAGGGGACAGTCTCCTGGTCTGTGCCAGGCAGCTGTGCTGGCCCTTGTGCAGGTGCTGGCAGGTATCCACTCAGCACAGGTGTCCCTGCTGAAGACCAGGGACTGGGGGTCTGAGCTTGGGGGCTCTCACATGTGACCAGGCCCACCGTGGTGAGCCCCCCCTCATCTGGTGGGACCCCCAATCCATCCCTGGCCAATGAGGGCTCTTTGCAGCCATTGGCTCCCAGGCAGACTCTTGGCTACATGCTGTTCCCACTTTGGGAACATGTGAGAAGCCCTGGGTCCCCCCCTAACTGCAGAGGGGATGAAGGCAGTCTGGACTCCTGACTTGAGCTCATCCATCCCACCTTCCTTCAATCATGTGGTGCCCCCCAATACCTGCCCACACTCCCGTGTTGCGATAGGGCCTCCTCCAAGGATTCCAAACATGGAGCAGAAGAAGAGTCCACTTTCTCTGGGCTCCCACTCCAAGGGGTTAGACATTGGGGGACATTGGGGCAAACGTGTGCATACCAGGTCGCCTTTCCTGCTCTCTCTCCTCCTCCTCATGCACCAAGACTAGAGGAATGGAGCTTTCCCTCTTCTGCGAGGGCAGACACCTATATGTGATGTCCTGAATTTTCTGGATTATAAGAACCTCAAAGGTAAAATCTCCAGGCATAGATCTTTATTATGGTAACAGGAGCCAAAAGGATTTTGAAAATCATCGCTTGCCAATGCCCGGCTTACAAGAACACGTCTTGCTGAGAACATAAAAATCTGCATTGGATATCAGAAGCCGGAAACCTAGTCTTTCTTGCCGTTTCTTCTCTCTGCTATGCCAGCCAGAAGAGCGGCCCTCTCTACTCACAGGCCCTCGGCTCAGGGGACCGTCCCCCAACTGCAGAGCTGACCCGAGGCTAGGACAGGATGATGCGCCTGCTCAGAGCTCACTCAGAGTTAGTTTCCTCTGAATCTCCTCTCGGGTGGCAGGAAAACAAAGCAGCAAACAACAACAACAATAAAAAAACCGGGCTCAGTAAGTATTCTCTAAGATCAGTCCGTCCCCAGCTCCCAACTTAGAGGCCAAGAACTTGGCAGAGTTCTTCTTGATCTGACCTGACCTGTCTCTCCCCATGGAGACTCCGTGCCTCAGAGCCCGGAGCCGGAAGGGGGACTGCGTGAATTTCCACGTATGCAGAACTTTATTCCCTCATGGTCTGGGGGCCAGAAGTCCAAAATCAAGGTGTCGGCAGGGCTGAGCTCCTCCCGAGGTCTCCAGAGAAGGATCTGTCCTCGCCTCTTCCAGACTCTGCCAGCCCCAGGCACTCGTGTCCTCCCTGGCTGGCAGCCGCAGCCCCCAGTCCCTGCCTCTGTCCTCTCTCTCGTGGGTCTCTTCTCCACCTCTTACAAGGACACCGGCCATTGGATTGCAGGACCATGTGACCTCATCTTAACCTCATCACATCCACGAACACCCTATTTCCAAATAAGGTCACGTTCTGAGGTTGTGGGTGGACACGAGTTTTGGGGGGACACTATTCGACCCACTTCAAGGGCTCGTCGCTCCTGCTTCACGTACTGTTCCCGCACCCCTGCAGAGACAAGCACAGAGCGGGTGCCGGAGAGGAGGGCGGGGCTGTTCATCCCCACGGTTTTCATGACAGCCTCGCGCGCGACCTCGGGCGCCACCAGCCTCCCGCAGACCCTGGCCCATGGCGCCTGCTCCAGCTCCCCGACCTCACCCCTTCCTGAGGCAGCCCCACCTCTCCCACAGATCGTTTGTGGTCGCTTGCTTGTTTGTTTATACCCCTTCTTGTTCCAGAAAGGATTTGGGGCAGATGGTTTTATTACCAGGCTAAATGAACACGGCGAGACCCTGTAGCAAACACAGTCTTCTCCACAAGCATGAATTCCCATGAAGCCAACATGAAAAGACCCAAAAGCACTTGGAAATTGAAGCGATCGTGTTAAGTTTGACGTTGGGCTCCTTTTCTTATTTTTGTTGTCTACTGAAACGCAGTGTGTCCCTCGCCGTTCCGCCTTTGAAAGCTCTGTGCGGTGCTCCTTGTGTTCTGGCAAGCTCTGTGGACGAGGCCTGCGCTGAGAAGGGAGATCCTGATTACTAAGAGCTGAAGAGAGTGCGCTAAGTGCCTCCTTTTAGGGCACGAACCTTAGAAAAGAGACTCATCAGGGTATCTGGGGACCCTCGTTCATGCACCAGAACCGTTCCCTGCAGCCACATGTGACCCTCATTAGTTCACTGGCATCAGGGTTTAGGGAAGCTGTTGCAATGTTTTGTACTGGAGATGACGGATATGCTGCCTCCGAATTTAACCTGATGCAAAGGAAGGCCCTTCCCTGCCTCGAGGGTACCCTCCTTTTTAACCGTTTACAGAGGATTTAGAAAGATTTGGCTTCACTGCTGCCAAACGTCATTTCAAGAAAAAAAAAAATGTGTGTTCAGCTGTGTACATGTGTGTCTCTGTGTGCCCACATGTGTTCATGCATGTGCACGTGTCTACATACCCAAATGTGCTCATGTGTGTGCATGTGTGCAGGTGTGTGTCTGTGTCTGGGCGTGCCCACATGTGTTCATGCATGTGCACATGTTTCTGCATATGCAGACGTGCTCATGTGTGCATGTGTTTGAGGGAAGGAAGCCGAGGAAGAGGGGGGCACAAATGAACGAGGTTCCATGTGGTCAGAGCATCCCTCTCCCTTTGGAAAAGGACCCGCTGGTGTCAGAGTGTCGCTAGAGCCTCTGACTTCCTCATCCCTGTACTGCCTGATCCAGTGAGGCCTCAGCAAAGTCACCCCACCCCTCAGCCATCGTGGACACAAGCTGGCCTGGGAGTGGACCCAAAGGCCTCTCAGAAAATTGCCTGCACACAGCTCTGCCTCCAGCCTGCTTTCCTGAAACTAGTCCTCCTGTGACGGGAGGCTTGGTGACTCTGGCTGCCACGGGCGGGCGGAGGAGCTTAGGGCTTGGCTCCGAGGCCCAGGTCTTCCTGTGACCAGCTGGGCGGACTGCACAAGGCGCCAGGGAACGACAACAGCCCCTTGTAGAGTCCTCAGCACTATTAAATGCCAGTCCGTGTAAAGTGCTTAGGAAATTATAAGGCACACCAGAGGTTCCAGTTAAGGGGGCAGCAATTAGGCGGCGCCTAGGACAGGCGTGGCCTCTGCCCAGAAGGACCGGTGGATGACTCTGCAGTCGCCCCGGCCACCTGACGCCAACGCCGCCCGCCAGGCCCTCGCTGCACTGGCTCCCCGCCGCCCTTCCCTGTGAGGGCACTGCGGGACGCTCAGCGTGTTAGATCCTGACAGTTCCCGGCCCCTCGAGGGGTGGGGCAGGATCTGGATTTGCCACTTGGCTCCCAGCATTAGCTGGAAAGTGTTGTTTTGATTAATATCTGAGAACATTCATTCCAACAAAACCCCTGACTGTACACTAGCGGACTGCGGCAAGCCCGATTCGGAATGGCTAACGTCACACCAGTATGTTCTCTGGATATATTAACATTTTTTACACATACCATAAAACTTACCATTTTAATCATTGTAAGTTACTGTGGCAAATACTGTGGCATTAAGTACATTCATATTGTACAACCATCTCCACCATCCATCTCCAGAACTTTTTCATCTTCCCAAACTGAAACTCTGCCCCATTAAACAATAACTCCCCATCCTCCTATCCCAGCCCCTGGCAACCACCATTCTACCTTCTGTCCCCATGGATTTGCCTACTCTGGGGACCTCATAGAAGTGGAGTCTTAAAGCATTTGTCTTTTTGTGACTGGATTATTTCACTTAGCACAATGTCCTTAAGGTGCAACCATGTTGTAGCATGTGTTGGAATTTCCTTTCTTTTTAAGGCTAAATATTCCATTGTATACATACACCACATTTTGTTCGTCCCTTCATCTGTGGATGGACATTTGAGTGGTTTCCATCTTTTGGCTATTTGAGCAATACTTCTATGAACATGAGTTCATGCAAATATCTGAGTCCTTTCAATTCTTTTGAATTGAATTCTTTTGATCTCTTTATATTTTAAGATACGATTTTTTGAATGTCACTTCTCATCAGGTGGTCTCTGGGAACCTCAGCTGGGAAGTTACTAGTGTGTCTGTCTCATCCAAAAGGTGAAATCCTCCAGTGTCCAGAGTACCGATGAGCAATCAGCAGATACAGGACCATGTTGAAATGTCCTCTGCTGAGACAGTTGTCAGCTAAATTATGGGCAGCAGGTGAATAAAAGTGAGGTTGCCTTTCACAAATGTGTTGTGTGAATTTCAGAAACTTCCCATTTCCGACCAACTGCCTGGCGTAGCCAGCACAGGTACGCTCTGACAGCACCAGAGAAGCTGCAACCTGAGCTAAGATGTATCTAGCCTTTGAGAATAAAAGCATAAATAAGAACCTAGTTACTTCATTTCCCCACTAGTCTTCCCTACTAAATATGTTTGCCCATCAATTAACTTTCTATTCTCTATTTGGAAATTTCTTTGCTAAACAAAATGCTGACTGTCAAGTAGACTATGAGGCACTGTTAACCAAGGTATTCATGAAGGATTATTTCAAGAAATGGGCAAATATCCTAATTCATACTTGATGGGAAATGGTTCTCGACAGTAGGCTGTGTGGTTTCTGGATGGTGACTTGGTTTACCTTTATTGTCACTTTGTCGTCACTTATCTCAGGATGAGAGGGTGTCCAGAGGAGAAGGAGCAGCTTCAGAAAACAAAACAAGGGCAGGCACCTTGCTTTTGCTTTGTATTTGGAGATGGGCTGGACTGCTGTGATCACTAGTACAGCGTCTTTTGCTCTATTGATTAACCTGCATTCAGGTGTCACTGGTGACAGATGAAACTTCTGCTCCCAATGAAAATCACAGTCTCACTATATGCCAGGGGTCCTCAAACTTTTTATTTATTTATTTATTTATTTTTGAGACAGAGTCTTGCTTTGTTGCCCAGGCTAGAGTGAGTGCCGTGGCATCAGCCTAGCTCACAGCAACCTCAAACTCCTGGGCTGAAGCAATCCTCCTGCCTCAGCCTCCCGAGTAGCTGGGATTACAGGCATGTGCTACCATGCCCGGCTGATTTTTTCTATGTATATTAGTTGGCCAATTAATTTATTTCTATTTATAGTAGAGACGGGGTCTCGCTCTTGCTCAGGCTGGTTTCGAACTCCTGAGCTGGAGCAATCCGCCCGCCTCGGCCTCCCAGAGTGCTAGGATTACAGGTGTGAGCCACCGTGCCCGGCCCCTCAAACTTTTTAAACAGGGGGCCAGTTCACTGTCCCTCAGACCATTGGAGAGTGAGCACTGTGGGCCCGGGACGAGTCAGCTGCTAAGCAGGACAGGCAGCGGCAGCAAAAACACCAGAGGGCCGGATAAATGTGCTAGGCGGCCCGCATGTGGCCCGAAGGCCATAGTTTGAGGACGCCTACTATATGCCATAGAAATAGTAGTAACTGGTGAGCCACAGATAATGACTATTAGGGCTTAAATTCTGTCCCCCAAAAGATATGGTGAAGCCCTCACCCCTGGCACCTGTGAATGTGACCTTACTTGGAAATAGGGTCTTTGCTGATGTCATCCAGCCACGATGAGGTCATTAGGGTGGGCCCTAATCTAACGTGAGGAGAGTCCTTACTAGAGGAGAAGTCACGTGAAGAGAGACACACGGGAGCTCTGAGGGTGAAAGAGGCGGAGACTGGAGCGATGCGGCTGCAAACCAAGGAGCGCCGAGGATGGCGGCCACACGGGAGCTTGGGAGAGGCGAGGAGGAGTCCACCCCGAGTCTCCGAGGGAGCCCGGCCCCGAGGACACTGTGACTTTGGATCTGGCCTCTGCCACTGTGAGAGAACAAATGTCCGTTGTCCCAGGCCTCCCAGTTGGGCGGCACAGGACAGGCGTGCACTGGCCAAGTGTCAGGGCTGTTTACTCGGTGAAAACGTCTGAGTTTGGAATTCATTCTTTATGTCAGAAAGGACAAGCTTAAACCCAAGAATACGGGGCTTTCGAATCCAGAATCTAAGGGACATTCACGCCTAAACAGAATCTGATTCTCACCCTCTTCTTACCACCCTCGTGTTTGAGGCGGTGCCATGGGTTTTCCTTACGAAAGCATCTTCCTGTCACCACAGCCCGGGAGCGACAGTTCTAAATCCAGACCGTGTCTGATTCTGAGCATGGATGGTCTAAGCCGCCAGCCCCCTCCACTCTAGTGGGGCAGTAAGTCCCTGAGTCCTCCTCAGTGAAGAAATGAGACCACCCATCCCTGCAACAGGTACATACCTGGCCCCGTCCCCCTTGGCCCATGACAAGCCGAGGGTGGCTCTGAGGTTGGTTTCCTTCATTTACTGTGATTGGCCTGGTCCTTGTTCCCCATCCTGGCTCCTGTCCTGCCCGAGTCACCGACAGGCAGGGAAGGACACTCCCCCATCACACGGCCTTGCCCCAGACAATACCACCATCAATGCCAGGACCCCAAAAGGTCCCAGGCCCCCAAACCAGCACCTTGGCAACCTGGTGCCCACGACACCGCTCTCCTCGAAGGAGTGATGAGAGCTCCCTTCCGGAGATGCCGACAGTGGACAAGGTACCAAGCCAGGCACTTTGCATCCATCAGCTCAGACGACGACCCCCTTACCAGTCCCCAAGCTCGCTGTTCTTTCGACCAAAGAGGGAGGACCCCTCTCCAAGGCTGGCCTGTGCTCCCCAGGGGCCACGGACAGGGAAGAAGCCCTGTTCCCTTCACTGTGTGGCTCCAAGGAGGCCTCGAGGAAGCAGCTTTGCTCTCTGGACCTCACGTGACCTCTAGACCTCGCTGGACACAGACAGACTCCGTGACTCCAGACAGAGGGTCGACAGCTTTCCAAGGCCCCCGCCTGGCAGCCCCCGCTCAGACAGACCCACGGTTTGAAAATGAGTGACACACCTGCGCTCATGGGCAGCCCTTTGGTTTTGACACTCGCCCGGGGACTGTGAGATGCACAGCTGGCACTGGACCGGGCTCCCCTTCAGGGCCCCTGGCCTCAGCTGAGAGAGACGCAGACCCTGAGTCAGAAACACCACCACCTGGCCGTGGGGCGACCGAGGCAAGTGGCTGATGCCAAGATGGGAGGCTATAGCAAGTCCTTGTATTAATAGTAAC
This sequence comes from Mirza zaza, assembly GCA_008750895.1. Lineage (NCBI taxonomy): Eukaryota > Metazoa > Chordata > Mammalia > Primates > Cheirogaleidae > Mirza > Mirza zaza. Next base: position 39,884 of record VSMD01028144.1, on the reverse strand, counting down.
AATAATAGGTCAAGAACCCTGCCTCTTCCATCTACAGCCATATGACCTTGGGCAAGTTATGGAACTTCCTACAGTCTCTGTTGTCCCTCCCATAAAATGAGGTTAATAGGAGTCGCTAAAGCAAAGGTCGTTTTAAGTATTAAATCGGTAAATATATGTAATGTGCTTAAAACGATGACCAGCGCACAATGAGTCCAGTGTTCAGTACCTTTGCTATTATTGTTACTATTAATACAAGGACTCTGCTTAAGTCAGATCTCTGCAAAGATAACATGAAACTTTGAACAAAGGTTTCACTGGAAGCCCAGTGACTTTGACAGGACATGCTGTTGATGAGTTGAGCAAGGACAAGTTCTATCATGACCTTCACCCCAGCAAGTTAGCTGAGAGTGTGCTAACAGCAGACTCACCTCGACAGTGTGTGTGTTGCTCCAATCACAGGGGACCTAAAACAGTAACCCAAAACCACAGGCCTCTCCGCATACATAGTCTTCCTTTCATTAATTTGTTCATTCAACAAACTTCTCCCAACTTCCTAATGTGCATCAGACCCCAGCCTGGCTCTATGAGGAATCAAAAAGTGAATTAATCTTCAAAGAATAGTTGCAATAAGAATAAAGGTGATCAACCCATCCATCCATCTGTCCATCTACCTAATTCGAAATACCGATGAGCTTCCATCCTGCCCATAAGGACAGTTTGTTGCCCTAATCCTGTGGAATGATTTTAGGGCTGTTCAGAAAATGCTCAAGACCTTCCTCCTCCAAATCTTCATTTACCCCCTGATTGATGTTTGAAATTTCACTATTAAGTATTTATTCCTTAGACTTAAAAATACCTCCTAGGGCTGGGCAAGGTGGCTCACGAGTGTAATCCTAATGTTCTGGGAGGCTGAAGTGGGAGGATCACTGGAGGTCAGGAATTCGAGACCACCTTGAGCAAGAGCGAAACCCCGTCTCTATAAAAGTAGAAAACTTAGCTGGGCATGGTGGCATGCCCTTATAGTCTCAGTTACTCGGGAGGCTGAGGCAGGAGGATTGCTTGAGCCTAGGAGTTGGAGGTTGCACTGAGCTATGACGACACCACTACACTCTAGCCGGGATAACAGAGCAAGACTCTGTCAAAAAAAAAAAAAAAAAGACTTGGAAGGGACAAAATGCTAAGCTATTCTGAGTCATTTACACCTCCTTAGCATTTTAGAATTTAAAATAAGATCCAAGGGCAGAGGTGGATGGCAGGTGGGAGGAGCAGGGAGGAGGGTCCTGGTTGGGAGAGTGCCATGCACTCTTGGAGAGGTTTGGGAGAGAAGGGCTGGAGCCCCCAAGACTAGCCTTCCTGGCCCCTCATTCCCCCTGGCCCGGGCTGGCTCTGTGTGTTCCTGTGACCACCCCACGCTGAGTGGCAGGGGAGGTATCTGTCTCTCTCGTCAAGCACCCCTGCGCTCTGCAGCTCAGTAACTATTTGATGAATGAAAAACAAATCAATACCTTTATATTTAGATTTCAATCACATAATGTCCCTGTGACTTTGCCCCCTGGCCCGGGAAAAGCTGTGTCATGCATGCGGAGCCAGGGTCACAGACCTGGGACTTTCGTACTTCAGCCCAGAACAGGAACGAATTGTTCCAAAGAAAATCAAGACTAATAGAAGTTTAACGAAATGCCTACAAAACATAACGTTATACCCATTCATTGTTAAACGCAGCGTTCCTTAAATATCATAATATCTTAAAACAATTTGGAGTTTACATTTTCCCTCTCCCAAGAATCCACGAGTGCCAAGAAATCGAAGCCAGTTAGTTGTAAGCTAAATGGAGGACTTGGAGCCAAAGCATCTCAAAGGCAAAATTATTTTTTTTAAATTCCAAAAAAAAAAAGTTCTGGCACAGAATTATAGGTAATGTGGGTGCATTTTACTATATATATTAGTCTCCCTAGCATATCCCGATATTCCTAAAATATTGCTGCTCAGCAAAGGCAATTCTTCTATCTCCAGGTCAGTTCATTCCTTCAATGACCTCGTTTCAGCTGTATTATACATTCTCTAGGTGGGCTACAGGCTGTTGACAGGTAACATTCTGTTGCGGTTTTAAGTGTCCTGGCTTAGATAGTGAAATAGTACATTTAGAGGTGGGAAACCTCTAAACATAAAAGGATCTGGGCCTATGAATGACCCTGAACTAGACATGTTTTCGTCTGACTGTGACTTCCGGAGAAGAGACCAAAAAAGCTATGTAGACATGGGCTGCAGAGAAACCCTCGATCAATACTATTTAACAGACACCCTGAACTCCTGCTCCACGTGCCTGGCACTGCCGCCAGATGCTCCCCCTTTCTGTCCATCACCATCCCATCGCCGGGGACGCTGGGCCCAGGCTTCTGGTCCACACCCAGGGCACCTGCCCGCACCTTTTCTGCCCCGCAGATGGATGCATGCCGCGGGTGACACGCCACAGCCCGGGCCCTGAGCAGCTGCAATGGGATCGGTGAGGAGGGGCTAGAAATGCATGTTCCCAGCCACGGCCCAGTTCCCTGCACCCTCGGGTGCTGTCCCAACTGCCAGCAGACCTCTCCCCAGCCCTCGATGCAAACGCCTTGGACCTCCTGAGAGAGCCACCTTCTTCATCTATCCCGGATCCCCGCTTATCTTGCTGCGTCTCTTATCTCCAACTTGTAGCCAATTGTCCCTGTTCCACACCGTGCCCCTCGACCCACCCAGCTCCACCCAGCAGGCATCACCTGACTTCCCACCGCTGCAGCTGTAGCAAAAAAAAAAAAAATTCATTGACCAGAATCGGCCAGCAGGCATCTAGGGCCCATGGAAGCTGGAAGGTTGAGACACTGAGTTGCTCAATAGGAGGAAAGTCCAAATTATGGTGGGGACAACTGCCAGGTGGACAGTGCAGAGGAGGACACAGTTGTTGTGGCCGGGTGGTCAGGGAGCAGGAGAGGATGGGTTTCTAGTGATCGACAGGGATTGGGCGGTTGGTTGGGGAAGCCGTGAACAAGGACGCAGAGAAGCGAGTGTGAACAGCCAACAGGCCCGGGAGCGCCAGGCTGGGGACAGAAGGCTTGATCCTGCCTGCCCCAGAGAGTCGCTGGAGGGCATTTTAGGGAGATGACCGTGTGCAGAGGTACCATGTACTCTTTTTCCAAAGTGCAGACATGACATTTCTGGTTGGTCTTGAATGTCTGCCTCTGCCAAGCTGCTTTGTCTCGTCCACGGGCGAATTACCTTCCAACCAATAGCCGTGTGCCCACGCAGGCCACCGTCAGAGAGCACCGTAATTGTCTGGACAGTTTCCTCCCACATGCTCTGGGCTTGAGGCTTCCAGTCGGTGGAAGAGGGAAGACAGGAGGGCGACAGTGGCCCTGCTAGGTCCCCGGTGCACACGGGAGTTGGCGCCCAGCCAGGCTCCAGAGCAGCCCGGGCTGGCGAGGGACCTGGCCGGCAGATGGGACTCGAGGTACTCTGCATGTGAGTCTGGGGTGAAGCTATGGGTATTCGGGTCGGGGGCTGGGGTTGACGGTCATTTGTCTCAAAGCTGGGAGGCCCCCTCAGGTCAAGTGTGGGGTGGCCGGAGGGTCAGAGCGTGCTCCTGGCGAAGGGGTCATTGTGGCCCCTGCAGGAAAGGCAGCTGCAGGCTGGGCCTGGGTGGCCCTGGGGACCCTCAGCAGCCGGTGCAAGGGCAGCCGGGCGCCTAATAGCGAGACAGGAAGGACAGGAATCGGGTTCCGAGTGTTTGGGCAGAACTCTTCCATCGCCTGCCGGGCCTCAGCTTGGGAGTGAGGACCGAATCTTCTGAGCATTTGGAGACCTTGTCAGCTTGGGGAGCCCGTCCTCACTGCCCCCTCTGTCTGTGTGACGCTCACTTTTCCGCAAAGAGGTCCAGGCGAGTGTTCAGTTTCCAGACTCAGGAGCATTATCCTCCCCCACACATCGGCACGGGAGGAGGGCAGGAACGCTATGGATCTTTCTTGATCAGGGTGAAGAATGGCACCAAAGAGGGGAGATCCTATGCCATCTGATACGTGCGTTAATCCCCCCGACGACCCGAGCCCCACGTCCCGACAGCTGCCGAGGTCTTCCCGGGATGAGCGGGAGGGCCCCGCCTGCTGGGAGGGCCCAGGCAAAGCAGTGAGTGAACCTGGATTAGTGCGCCCGGAGGGTCCCCAAACCCTGGGGCCACTCGGGGTGCTGGCTTTGGGCTGTACGTTCCCACCAAAGGATTCAATTCCTGCATTTTTCAAGGCCGGAAATCTCTTAATCACTGGGCTTTGTTTTGGAGTCTTGGGACACCGGAGGACATTCCCATCGTGGCATTCCCCCAGCACAGCGCTCGAGCCTGTGTGCCGGTCGGTTCCCCAGAGTCCGGACAGACTTATCTGTAAAGATGATAAAACAGTAGCACACACCTTGCATTTGCTGCTGTCCTGTAAGGGCTTGCTAGGTTTTTACATATCGTATCTTAACATCTTCCAGAAGGCTCTGGAAGGGAGCTGTTCCGATGTGGATGGTGAGATGAGTCACTATCCACACTTAGTCAGCACCAGCTTCCATTCTTATCTGGCTCCATCTGACTTGCAAATCTCCAGTTTACCGTGGTTTGTTTACCCATCCGTGTAATGGGCTCAATGCTTAAGGCGGTTGTAGCGACATCTATAAAAAGGGAGCAACAGATTCTTCAGGGCTATAAAAATAGCACTAATAAATATTTCCTCCGTTTCCTGTTAGTTTTTTTAGATAAAGATTGAGTATGTCCACTGACGTTTTTAAAGAATCGTTTTCTGGCTGGGTGAGGTGGCTCACACCTGTTAATCCCGGCACTTTGGGAAGCCGAGGTGGGAGGATTGCTTGAAGCCAGGAGTTTAAGACCAGCCTGGGCAACATGGCAAGACCATGTCTGTATGAAAAAATTTAAAAATTATCTGAGCGTGGTGGCGTGTGCCTGTAATACCAGCTACTTGGGAGGCTGAGGCAGAAGGAGCCCTTGAGCCCAGCAGTTTGGGGCTGCAGTGAGCTATGATCATGCAAGACCCTGTCTCTAAAAAAAAAAAAAAAAATTCTTGCTTATTTCAGAAAAGATCTTCCGTTACACAGAATAAGGAGTCTAAAGGTCTGTTTTTAAGGCTTGTACCGGTGTCTTTTGAAAATGCACATGGCCAACCTTGCCAGTGCAGGTGTGATTCTTGGCGTTTTCAAACTCAAACATTCCCCCTTCCAGCAGATATGCATTGTCCTCACTGTGTGCGGGACAAACGGCTGCCAGGTCTTTTCTCTGGGCAGCCAACAGCAACATCGCTCCGGGCATTTTCCATGGTGGGCCACTTGCTGGGAGGGCCCCAGGGCCTGAGCCAAGAGCCCCCTCATCGCTCCCTGTCGGGTGACTCTAAATACGAAGGCAGGAGAAGCTGAGACTCATTCACTCACCTCATCTACTGCACTCCCAGGGCAGGCGGGGACAGGCCAGGGTCCGGGAGGCTTTGATCTGAGTCTCTTGGGCAGAGAAGCAGCCACCCAGAAGCGGCTGTCCGCCTCTAGACTTACCGTGTTTCCCTGAAAATAAGACAGGGTCTTATATTATTTTTCCTCAAGAAGACACCCTAGGGCTTATTTTCAGGGGATGTGTTATTTTTTTTAAATACGGTACCGCAATCCACATTTATTCAAATATAGTTAAGTCGTCGTCTTCTGGAACATCATCATAACTCTCCAAACCCCAAATTCCATCCTGGATTTCTTGCGACTCTGTTTCCTTTAGAACCATTGGCCCCAATCTCTCATGTCGAGCACTAGATCTCTCATGGGGCAGATGAGAAGGGCTGCTCGTCCTCTTTCCCGCTCCGTGCCGACATGCATGGGTTGTGCAGATGCGCTGCATAGCCACGCCCGTCACTAGGGCTTATTTTTGGGGTAGGGCTTCTATTGCACAAATGCTTAGAAATACTGCTAGGGCTTATTTTATGGGTAGGTCTTGTTTTCAGGGAAACATGGTAGAAGCGCACATGTGCACCTGGAGCAAGAGAGAAAGGAAACTCAAGGTGTGGGACGCCAGGTCCGTTCCCACTGGCAGCCACTCCTGAGCCCAGGAGACCAGCAAGGGCTTTGAGTCTAGAAGGCTCCTCCTTAGCAGATATTCACAGAGGCGTCTGGGCTACACTCAAATGAAGAAAAAATAAACATAGGCAACCGTATTTTTGCATTCTACCGAACACTGCGAGAGAGTCTCCTGTTCCTTCCCTCATCCTAACTAGACGTCCTCATCGGCATAAGGCAGGGAAATCCCAGTGTCCAGTTCCTGGTGTGCCCGTAACAGTCAGGGCCAGCTTCACTCGGGACAAGCGCTCAGAAGGACTCGGCACTTGGTTATTTCGATGTGGCCACCATCGTAAAATCCTTCATAATTTTTGAACAAGGGGCCTTGCATTTGCACTTTGCACTGGGTTCTGCAAATTCCGTAGCCAGCGCTGAGAGCAGGCACCCAGCGCTCTGCAGGGAACGTGAGTAACCTGGCTGCCGTGTACCTGCGTCTAAAGGCGAAGCAGCAACCGCTGTGCGCTGCTTTATTGGCAAGGCCTCTGCTTTCGGGGGGACTTCTGCCATCTGAAACCTCACCCCTGACCCACTTAATGAATTCCAATTAATTCTAAACTTCTTAAACGTTTTAAAAATACAAACATCAAAGTATCCCCGGTTTCCCCCAGGGGGACTGATCCAGTCACATTCTTACCACTGTGATTGTTCTTTGGGGACGGAGCCAGGAGGAGTTTTCTTTTTAGGGGTCATTTGTGAAAATGTAAATGTCTGTGGGTAACCTCTGAGCCAAGATTAATTAACACTTGAGGGAGGCTGAGTGCCCACGAGGGGCTGGGCTCCAGGACCAGGACTCGGGTGGCAAGAACGGGTTTCCACTGGGCGCTAGGAGGGCGGGAGTGGGTCGACAGGGAAGTAATGAGGAAACGAACTCTTTCTAGCTGGGGGTGCAGAGTCAAGGAAGGGGAAGAGCGCAGGTAAGATTGTACGCAGAGAAGAGGGTCTCAGAGGGAGGAAATGTGAGAGCCAAAGCTAGGGTAGATCAGACAATTTTCAGGGGACAGACCGGGCACAATTGTCCCCATCTCAGGAGAGCCCAGAGAGAGCCCGCAGTCAGCAGGCCGGCCCTGAGAACAGACATTTGCTCTGTAACTCTTTGCTAAACAGTTTCCAACTCTAAATCTCCTGATAGGACCTTTACAAGTCCCATCAATTCAGACCGTGCTTCTCAACCCTGTCTGCACACTCCAATCACCCGGTGGGGGAGGGGGGGCTCAGAAGTTCCCACTTGAGGACCTCACCCCAATCCATGAATCCGACTCTCTGGGGACGACCAGGACATAGGGATTTGTTTAAAGCTGTCTGGGGTCGGCTGGGCGCGGTGGCTCACGCCTGTAATCCTAGCACTCTGAGAGGCCGAGGCAGGCGGATTGCTCAAGGTCAGGAGTTCGAAACCAGCCTGAGCAAGAGTGAGACCCCATCTCTACTATAAATAGAAAGAAATTAATTGGCCAACTAATATATATAGAAAAAATGAGCCGGGCATGGTGGTGCATGCCTGTAGTCCCAGCTACTCGGGAGGCTGAGGCAGGAGGATTGCTTGAGCCCAGGAGTTGGAGGTTGCTGTGAGCTAGGCTGACGCCACGGCACTCACTCTAGCCTGGGCAACAAAGCGAGACTCTGTCTCAAAAAAAAAAAAAATAACAAAAATAAAGCTCTCCAGGGATGCGCGGGAAAGTGGGAAGCCCGTGATTCAGGTTACGTCTCTGGAATGCACAGAGCTGAGGGGCGAAACCAGAGCAGAGGAGCCCCCGGGCTGGGAGGGCTCTTCCCATGCGGTACACGACCCACAAGGATGCGTGAAAAAGGAGAACAGACAAGCAAGGGAGCAGAGCTGCAACTGATTTCCTCTGTCCAGCTACCTGGGGTCGCACGTGTGAGTTATGGGATACCTGCCTTTCTCTGCTCGGCGCAGGTGTAACCTCCCGGCCCCCAGGACTGTCCTGAGCCCTGCCCTCACAGCGGAAAGCTACCGTTCTCCCTTAGGGTGTCGGTGGGTGGTGTGTGACAATAGGCGCGGAAGGCTAAGTTCTGGGAGGCAGATGCGATCCACGTGGCAGTCCTGCCAGCGAAGACACGAAGGCAGGACAAAGACTGAGGCCAGGAGTAGAGATCATTGTTCCCGCATAAGCGGGGAGAGGACTTGGGGTACATGCGCGCCTCTGTTTCTCTTTCTAGCCCGATTCTCTCTCCCCCACTGATAGGGAAATGTGACCTCTCCCATGATGGGTGAATTAGGATGTGGCCCAGTGTCCTCCAGCCTCCTGGAACCTGCCGTTCCTGAGCCCACCACCTGAGCTCCGTCCTCGCCCCCGTTCTGTCCTCATTTCCCTCCTGCCCAGCTTCGCACTCACTCCTTCGTGGGAATGCTCATCTCCCTTGCCCCTCTGCCTTCATTTTCCTTTAGAGAAGCCCCCACTGAGTCCAGTCCAGCCCCCTGTCCCCCAGGGCCCCGTGTGGAGCAGCCGCCAGCACTGGAGAAGGCCGTCTGGCCAGGCGGTGTCGGGGAACTGGCAGGCCCACTTGCCCATGTGGCACTGGGCGCTGACCAGCCCTGGCCCCCTTGTCCTCGTCCGGTCCTGCCCTCATTCTCCTGGGTGGCCGTGGCCCGCTCCCCTGCACTCAAACCTCCAGCACCTCCTCCCATCTTCCTCCTCAAGACACCGTCTTGCTTCCCATTTCTCTGAGAAAATGGAGCAGTCTGAGAACATTCACTAGTGGCCACGGCCCCAGGCCCCTGCACCCACCCGCCGCCCATTCTGGAATGAGCTGTGCGCCCTCCGGTCTGGGCTGGTCTTGCCACGTGGGCACCAGGGCCCTACTGCTCTACTCAGGGACATCTCTGCAACATTGTCAATGCTTCCGTTCTCGCCAGATCATTTCCAAAGGCAACAACAAACATGCTTCAAGGTCATCTTCAAAACAACAACAAAACAAAACACACCCACTGGCAGAGGGTCCTAACTATTTTGGTTTCATTGTTTGGGGGGGTTATTTGTTCTGCCTTGGATTCCTTTAGCAAACCTGGTGAAGTCTGTGTATCTCTTCTCAGCACAATGCTTTCAAATGTATAAAACAGTATACAGGATGATGAGGGAAGCCCGCTATATTGAAATACAGTCCCCAAACTATTTTAAAGCAATTCTGTCCATAGGAACGTGTGGGCTGCCATATTAATGCGTCTCATAGCCACCATTTGAAATGGTGACAATGGCAAATGCTCTTTCTGGGTATCTGCAGCACCTGCAGTGTGATGCAAACCGCCGGTGATTTCTATTGCTGGTTAAGTCACAGGCGCCAGTCAAACTCCTGGGGGTGGCTGCCTGCGCTCGCTCGTGGTTGAGGAAATGCTAGTTGTCAGTGAAATAAAAGATGTTATTTTTTTTCCTATCCGAGTCAACAGATAACCTGAATTCTACGGGCCCTGGACCCCATCCTACAACTGTTGCCTCATTTCCTGGTTCCCTTTGATGGTCCAGGTCCTTGATTGAGTTCCCTGGGTTCATTCTCTCCCGTCCCTCTGTCCCTATTCTCTCTCGAGCCCATTCCAATCTCTCCATCAAAACCGCACTCATCCAAGTCTCCAGTTTCCTGCACGTGGCTAAATCCAACGACCCTTTCTCAATGCTCGGATGACTTGATTCATCTGATCACTTGCCCTCTCCAACGCAGAGCCCCGTCCTCACCCACCAGCCTCCTCTGGGTTCACTCCTAGCTCCCCGCCATGCCTTATATGCCACTGCTGCCTCCTCCTCGGACCCCGTCTGCAGCACGGGAGGGCTCCTGCTTCAGCCCTCGGCCCCTGCTCTTCTCCGTCCTCACTTACCCCCTGGGGGCCTCCATCCAGTTTCTCAGCTTCCAACCCCATCTCCGTGTATGGAGTCCCTGAACTCTGCACTCACTTATCCAGCTGTGGTCACCCCCAGCTGGGTGGGGACAGTCACCTCCACACCAACACGTCCAGAACAAAACTCCTCTTGTCTGCCCAGCATCCTCTGCATTCGTCAGGCTCCTCCAGAGAAGCAGAGCCAATAGGCTGTGCATGTTTAGAGAAAGAGACTTGTTAGGAGGAATTGGCTCACACAATTATGGGGACTGGCAAGTCCAAAATCCGCAGGGTGGGCCAGCAGGCCGGAGGCCCAGGAGATTCAAGGCTGCGGCCCCAGTGGGAAGGCAGTCTGCTGTATAACCGGGGAGGGCTGATGTTGCAAATAAATCCCAAAGACAATCCACTGGAGATTGGATTTCTTTCTCAGGGGAGGATGGATGTTACGGACTGAATGTTTGTATCCTCCCAAAATTCATATATAGAAGCCCTAGCTCCCAATATAATATTAATAGTGTTTGCAGATGGGGCCTTTGGGAGGTAATTAGGGTTAGATGAGGTCCTGAGGGTGAGGCCTTCATGATGGGATTACTGGCCTTATAAAAAAAGGAAAAGAGAAAGATTTCTTTCTGTATACATATAAAGATGAGGTCACATGTGTCCTTACCAGGAATCAAATCACCCAGAACCTTGATCTTGGACTTTCCAGCCTCCAGAATTGTGAGGTAGATTAAGCCACCAGGTCTATGGTATTTTGTTATGGCAGCCTGAGCTAAAACTAAGCCTTTTTGTTCTATTCAGGCCTTCAACTGATTGAGCGAGGCTCACCCGCATTAGGGAGGGCAATCTGCTTTACTCAAAGTCTACTGATTTAAATACAAATGTTGGCTAGGCACAGTGGCTCATGCCTTTAATACTAGCACTCTGGGAGGCCTAGGTGGGAGAATCGTTTGAGCTTAGGAGTTTGAGACCAGCCTGTGCAAGAGAGAGACCCCATCTCTACTTAAAAAAAACAGAAAAAAATTAGCTGGAAAACTAAAAATATATAGAAAAAATTAGCAGATCATGATGGTGCATGCCTGTAGTCCCAGCTACTTGGGAGGCTGAGGCAATAGGATTGCTTGAGCCCAGGAGTCTGAGGTTGCTGTGAGCTAGGCTGACGCCACGGCACTCACGTTAGCCTGGGCAACAGAGTGAGACTCCGTCTCAAAAAAAAAAAAAAATACATATTAATCTTATCCAAAACTAACTTCAGAGAAACACAATGAATAATGTTTGACCACATATCTGGGCAACCTATAGCCCAGCCAAGTTGACACATAAATTGACCATCACACCCTCCAAACCCAGACCCTCACACTTCCCATCCTATTCACTCTTTCAGTAAATGGCAACTCCATTCTTCCAATTGCCCAAGACAGGTGCCCAAGGGCACCTGTCTGTCATACCCTATAGCTAAGCCATCAGCCAATCCTACTGGCCTAGCCTTCCAAATGTATCTAGAAACTGACCTCTTCTCAGCACCCACCTTCATCACCACTCCCCTGCCCAGACTCTCAGCATCTCGGACCTGGATGATCACAGGAGCCTCCTAGTTGGTTTCCCTGATTCAGCCTGAATGTGACCTTGGACACACCACTTAACCTCTCTAAGCCTCGATTTCCCCATCTGTAAATAAGTACGACAGCATGAACACTGAGATTTGTTTAAGAATTAAATAAATGCTGACACCAGCCTGGGCAACATAGTGAGACCCCGAATCTACAAAAAAATTAAAACCAGCGTCTATTGTTTTCGGACTTTTTAATAAAAGTCATGCTAACTGGGTTAAGGTGATGTCATGTTGTGGTTTTAATTTGCATTTCCCTGATGGTTACTGACATTGAGCATTTTTCATATGTTTATTGGCCATCAGTCTATCTTCCTTTGATAAGCTTTTGTTCATGTCTTTTGCCCACTTTTTAACAAGGCTGTTTGATTTTTTTTCTTGCTGGTTTGCTTGAGTTCTTTGAAGATTCTGGTTATTAGTCCTTTATCGGATGTATAGCTTTGTAAATATTTTCTCCCATTCTGTAGGTTGTCTATTTGTTTTGTTGATTATTTCCTTGGCTGTGCAGGAGCTTTTTAATTTAATCAAATTATTTATTTATTTTTGTTGTTGTTGTGATTGTCATCGGGGTCTTCTTCATAAATTCTTCGTGTAGGCCAATATCTAGAAGAGTTCTTCCAACATTTTCTTCCAGAATTCTTGTGGTTTCATGCATGACATTTATGTCTTTTATTCATCTTGAATTAATTCTTGTGAGTAGCAAGAGATATGGATCCTCTTTCATTCTTCTGCATCTGGCCATCAAGTTGTCCCAGCACCGTGAATGACCTTGAAACATCATGTCCCATCATGTTTTGTTTAGCATTAGTAAATCTTAGCCTTATGTTTTCATTTGACACCACATTTTAACCACTGTAATATATTCCCAGTTCAATGCTCAAATAAAGACCTTTCAGAGACTTACAAAATTCACAGAATAGTTGTCTTATTCATGGAGGTTTCCAGCCTAGCTGTGACAATGTCCTATTGCTCGTTTTGGGGTTTCTTTTTTTTCTGTTCAATGTAAGTCCTTAGTAAAGTGAGGCCCCGCTAAGCTCCCCTGGATTTCCAAGGTAAAGCCTCTCTGGCCTTCTGAGTCCCCTTATCCGAACCTGGCCTGCACCCCAAATTTGGGTTTTTATGATCTATGAAACCAAGGCATGTTGGTTTAGGAATTTAAGAACCAGACAACCAGAATGAAAAGCTCAGTCACCAATCTGGGTGCAGCTCAGCCCACTGCATGCAAACTAGAGAAATGAGCCCTGCACACTCTTTGTGGGCTAAGTGCATTCACACATTTTTTAAATCTGGAGAAGCTGGGTCATTTGATTACTGTCAGGGTTACTTAACTGCAGACAGTGTTTGCTCTTGACACTTCAGATCTATGGGGGGCTTTCTAGATGCTTCCTTCTCCATGTCCTCGACCTGCTCCTTGGATTTTGTCCTCCACACTCTGGGACATGAAGCTAACCACGGCTTTGGTTTTCTTCAATGACAAAGGTGAAGCCACCAGAACACATGCCTGTTCTGGAAGGGAATCCACTTCTCCTATGCAGACATTTCGAAAACTCTCTGTGCTGCGTTCAGCTAGGTCACTGTAGAAGGTTCCCGGGGCTGCCACAGCAAAGTGCCGCAAACTGGGTGGCTCAAAACAACAGAAATTTATTCTGTCACAGTTCTGGAGGCCTGAAATCAAGGTGTCAGTAGGGTTGGTTTCTTCTGAGGGCTCTGAGGGGGAATCTGTTCCAGGCCTCTCTCCCGGTGGCTGCCAGCATCCTTGGCGTTTGTTGGCTTATAGACGCGTCACTCCACTCCCTGCCTCCCTCTTCATGTGTGTTCTCCCTGTATCTCTCTGTCTTCACGTGGCCATCTTATAAGGACACCAGACTTATTGGTTTAGGGGCCCACCCCACTCCAGTGTGACTTCATCTTAACTAATTACATTTACAATGAGTGTCACTGTTTCCAAATAAGGTCACACTCTGAGGTCCCCTGGGTGAGGACTTCAACCTATCTCTTTGGGGGGGACATAATTCAATCCATAGCATCCCATATATAAATAAAGCTCTCCCACAGAACGCTTAACAATTAGTCATCTAATAACCATTTAAGTCTTCAGAAAATATGTTTACCTTGGGTTTTTTTACTTTTCCAATATTTCTTTCTTATATGGCAGGTTTTTAGTCACCTCTACCTTGAAAAGGTGCAACTTGGCAAACCTACACACCTATCTTGTCAGGGAAAAACCGCCATGAAAAGGCAGCAATGTATTTTACTAAATGAAATTCAATCATTTCATTTTAAAATGTTGATCTATTTTACTTTTAATGAATTCTAATGAAATTTGGTGAGCTGAGAGAGAATGTCTCCTGGGAAAGGGTCTAGAATTTTTGTGGTCATGGTGACCTCAGTTTGTAATATTCAGTAAATGAATAGATGGCTCAATCTTACTGAATTGAAAATGACCTGTGCAAGCGTTTAACCACATACCACGGTTTTCATTTGTGTTAACATGAACTTTGACTAAAACCAATTCTTGTTATGAAAAATAGATTTTTCTTTATTTATCCAAAAAAGAGGGAGGAAATTTAATATAGAACTTGTCATTTCTGTAATATTTGGGTAAGATAGTTCACACTAGTTTTCAATAACAATAGCATGCACTAATTAGCATGATAGTAATAAGTTCTAGTCATATAATTTTCCTGTCTCTGCCTTTCCTGGGAAGACTGCATGAAAGGCCATGTGTGGATGGCATAGAAAGTCCTCATAAATTTAAAATATAGCAGCCTGCCAGTCTGAAAAATAACCCAAGTAAAGTTACAGAGAGCTTGGAATAGCAAGGAAGGAAACTTCATTTTTAAAGCCAAAAACCCACAGTATGGCCCATCTCAAATGAATATCAAATGGTTTTTCCAAGGTATTACTTGATTGCTTTCTCATAATTCTTATATATTTGTGTAAGAGATGTGCTAAAATAGCACCTCTGAAGTATACCTAAGCTTCTAGGAAAGAGGTTCATTTGCTGTGTGCATTAATAAAAAACACAGTGTCCAACATGTCCTTAGGAAATACGAGTTGAAGTTGTGTCATTTAGATGTATAAGAGCACAGAAGTTATTTTCTTTTCTCTGTTGGGTAGTTTCGCTAATACATCTCATTTAGAAGAATACAAATCTCCCTTGAGTCTATTCTTATCTCCCCAATTTGAGCACTTTGAGATAGCTAAACAATAGCAAAGAGGCCATTCGGTTCAGGGGACAGGGAGGACATACAGGATTTTGAACCACACATTTCCTGAAATTGGTGAACATTAAAGTTGAAGCAACTTCCAAGGGCCAATGACTGAGTTCGTTTAAAGGCAGCTCTTCATTTTTCTCCAATAAAGATACAGGAAGCAAATTGAGTTTAAGCTATCTCTATACCCAACACCATGCCGGGAGCATTTGGGGGCAGACAACTGTAGGATGGCTCTCTCCCAAACAGCTCTAAATCCATTCAGACCACATGGCAGGAAAAGCAGAGATGAGGCACGAATGGTCAAACCCTCCAACTCTCCACTTGGACAGCAGAGCCCGGGTGGTTCTGGGTAAAGAAACTTCTACCATGCTAGGCTCAGGCCCACCTCCCCGCCTACGGCCTGCACCGCGCCCCTCTGGGGCTGACATTTCCTTCCCCAGTGTGTGTAGGAAAGGCACAGGCAGCGATGTGTGTGCGTAGGAAAGTGTCATAGCACAGCTGACTCTGCGAGGGGTGCAGTGACAGCCCCGGGTAGCCAAAGGTGAGACATCTACCACCAGCCCCTGCAGCTCTCCAACACGCCTGGGTGGGAGGAGACCGGTGCACAGCCCCTGCGGGGTCAGAGAAAGGGTTTCAGGAGACCAATGGGGCGAAGAAGGAAACAGGGAAGGACTCCAGCCAGTCAAGACGCAGGAGCCAGGACTGACAGACGACACATCTGCCCCTTAGTCCCGGCCAGGCTGCCCCACTGGCCACCGCTGTTGAAATGACACTTAATTTGGAGCCAAAACTCCAATGTTGACACAGCTGGGGTTCAGGCAGGCTGGGAGGTGAGCAAGTCAGGGGAACCCCACTGTGTGCCATAGGTTCCCGCCTTTAGTTTTTTTTTTTTAATTTCTTTAAAAGAAAATGTAGCTCATAGACAATAAAGGAAAGAGACAACATTAAAGTTTACATGGAAAAATGAAAACCCTCACGCTTCAGAGCTGCTGCTCCTAAAACCAGAGCCTGTTTGAGGGGCTGACAGCAGCTCTGGTGTCTCCACAACTGCCCGTCACAGACTGTCACAGCGCTTTACAGCCTCATGTTTCTGGTACTCTCCGCTGGGGACTAAGCAAGGATCCTGAAAATTAAATTATCTTCTTTTTTTTTTAGCAATGCTATCTCACCATTGCCTCCATTAAACTTTCCAGGGACTCTAAGTCCAAGTGATTTTGCCAAAGTGATGTCACTGCAAGTTGTTCTCCTTTGGAAAAAAGGGTGGGGAGATGTCTCTAGTCAAATAAGTTTAGCAGATGCTGCACATGAGACCTTTTCTGGGAGGGTCATAATGCACATTTGCACATTACAAGCTTTGAGAAGTCCTAGTCATCCAGCTGTTCTCAAACATACTTGACATTTATGTCCTCAACACAAGACATCCTGCAAATGTAGCGTTCCAAGACTCACCGGGAAACCCCACCCTCAATCGGCTCATTCGTGCTGCTAAGATATGTGCTACCCACCCAGGGCTGCGCTTTTTCGGGCTTTGTGAACCCAAATGCAAGACCCAACATTTATTCCTGGAACATGTCATCTTGTTAGCCTCTGCCCCACCCACCCAGCCTGTCAAGGTCTTTTTGGAACTTGACGCTTGGAATCGTATTTGTTTTGGACCCGTATCTCTCAAGCAGATGTTTCCACGTGCATGCATGCATCTGCAGGGAAAGGGTAGCTCTTAGGTGAACGGCTAGCTGGGCCCTGCACACCCTCGTCCTCCCGGGAGGTCAGGCTGGGGACAAGTTCCTTCCTAGGCAAACAGCCCTGCAGGGTGGGGCCCTTCCAGAGCATCAGGGAAGGGTTTTATGTGGTTTCCAGGGAGATGCGTTTGGTTAAAGTTGTTTTTCCAACAAATGGTCCCAAAGTGAAAAGTGGTTGCTGGGAAGTTGAATTATTACCTAACGGCAGTAGCAGCTGCTGGTAACCACAGGGGAAAGGAGTGGGGAGCTCGCGCTGGGAGTTGGGGGCTCATTAATACTCCTTAAATTAGCAAACCCGCATCGCACAAGTTTAAAAATAGCAACCTAATAGTTTCTAAAATTAGCCATCATTGCTCTCCATAAATATTTAGACCTCTAATAAACTTCTGGTCCACTTGCCTTGCCTAATGAGGTCAAACCAGGCTTAGTTTTTATGCCACATTCTTTAGGATCAGTAGACTTAATGATTGACCTTGACAAGTGAAAGCTGTGAGAAGCGCTGAATGCACAGACCAGGGACAGCCTGCGTGGCCGGGGGCCTGGAGGTAGGGCCAGGAGGCATCTCAGAGGCTCTTCATTGATCTGGATGTTTGCAGGGACCAACAGTCCTGCTTTGCTCGGAATTGTCCCAGTTTTAGTACTGAAAGTCCCCTGTCCAGGGCAACCCCTCAGTCCCCAGCAAAGCAAGACGGGTGGTCACCCTGGCTACCTAAACCAATACAAAAAGACGAAGGCCACTCTTCTGGGACATCTTTGGGGAGAATATTTTGCTCTCCAGAACCTGTTGCTGATCCCACCTGAAGCCCTCATGCTAATTTCAGTCTTATTTAGTTGAGGCAGGGAGTGTGTAAAGGAGGAATGAAACCAAGGACAATACTCACCGGTCCAGGCACAGAACTGTCACCCCTGCACATCCCTGATTTCCCCATGCATAAAACAGGGATGATAACGGCCACTGCCTCATTAGGTTGTTGAGAACAAACTGATTTTCATCTAGTAGGGGATTCCTTAACACCCCAGGATTAAAGCCAAGAGGTCTGTGGAACCCCACAATGGCCCACGGCCAGCACATGTCCCTGTTGCCTAGGAGATGCCCTGCAGCCCCTCTCTTCCAGCCTGCAGTCTCCACCGGTTAAACGCAGCACATTCCTCTGCTCTGAGGAAGAAGAAAGAAACAGGTTTTTCCTACTGAATTCTTGCTGGTTTGGAGACACTGAAGTGACATTGTCGGTAGAGATGCTTCCCTTTGCTCCTGTCAGAACCGGAAATCACTTTAGGGCCGTGAGCGAAGTCTAGCTCCCTCATTTTAAAAAGGTGCAGTGGTTCATGCCTGTAATCCTAGCACTTTGGGAGGCTGAGGCAGGAGGATCATTTGAGCCCAAGAATTCAAGACCAGCCTGAGCAAGAGCGAGAGCAAGACTCTTGTCTCTACAAAAAATAGAAAAATTAGCCAGGAGAGGTGGTGCACACCTGTAGTCCCAAGTAGCTTACTTGGGAGGCTGAGGCAGGAGGCTTGAGCCCAGGAGTTTGAGGTTACACTGAGCTATGACGACGCCATGGCACTGCAGTCTGGGTGACAGAGCGAGACCCTGTCTCAAAAAAATAAAATAAAAATTAAAAAGGAAGCTGACCCTCAAGAGATGCCCCAAGTTTCCCAGGGGCGAGGGCACTGCCAGGAGCCCAGACTCCTGATTCTCTGTCATTGCTGGCTACCTGGCCCCAGGCAGGGGAAAAGAGCTGGTGGCGTCTACTGGGAGATTCCCGCTGCCCCTCCCTCCCTGCCTTCATTCCTTCCTTTCACCCATCTTCCTTCCCTCCTTTCCTCCCTTCATCTCTCCTCCCCCTCCCTTCCTTCCTTCAATACCTCCTGAGTGTCTCCTCTACACCTGGCACTACATAGGTGCCATCCCCTTACCCCTAAGAAGTGTTCTGGATTTTCCTATGCTTAGAATTTTTTGAAAACCTTTGAAATGGCTCCACATTCCCGTATCTCTGACAGCCAGGTGGCAGTCTCTGTTTTATAGCAAAGCCACCCTCTGAAGGTCCTCACTCATCACAGGCTGGGGTGAACGGGAGAGCGTGGTGTGAACGGAGGCCTGTGCCAGAGGGGAGGGACGCTGGCCTCTGTCCTGGCTGCAGCTCCTAAGAAGCTGGTGACCTTGGTAATTTCTGTCGCTGGCATCAGTTAGCAATCCTAGCAATCTCTAGGTCACGTCCAGCTCTGTTATTCTGAAGACAGTGTCTAACTAGCCTGTGAAGCCCAACCTGTTCCTCGTGGAGCCCCAGGGTGGGGAAGTCACCCACTTCAGAAAACACATCATCCTGATGACAGCCCAAGGCTACTTTCTAAGTGGCAACCAGCACACACCTTAGCACTTGTCAGTCCAAGGTGTGAGTTACATTTGCTGGTTTAACAACTGTTCTTACTGATTACTGGGGGAACACAGGACCTGAGATTCAAATGCTGCAGACGGGCTTGAGGGTAGACATGAGGTAGAACTTCCCACAGGTGGTAGGATCAGTGCTCAGAGAATCCAAGAATGGGGGCCCGGGAGTGCCCTTCCCTGGGGTCAGATTCCTGCTGTCATCCCTGCAGCTTCCAGGGAGAGCACTGCCACCCGGTGGATTCTCAGGAACGACTTCTTAGACTATGCTAATTGTCATACCAACCACCTACTGAAAATTCGCTGTCGGGGACAGAAATACGTGCATCGAGATAATCTTTAACCCGTTTCCTTTCTCTCCCCGCCCCCGCCTCTCGGCTTCATTAGGCCTCCCGCCGGCGCCTGAGGAGCGCGGTCCCCGGGGCGCAGGCAGCCACCCTGCCGGCCTAGCAGGTGGCGGGCCATGGCCAGCACGGCGGTGCAGCTGCTGGGCTTCCTGCTCAGCTTCCTGGGCATGGTGGGCACGCTCATCACCACCATCCTGCCGCACTGGCGGCGCACGGCGCACGTGGGCACCAACATCCTGACGGCCGTGTCCTACCTGAAGGGACTGTGGATGGAGTGCGTGTGGCACAGCACGGGCATCTACCAGTGCCAGATCTACCGCTCCCTGCTGGCGCTGCCGCGCGACCTGCAGGCGGCGCGCGCGCTCATGGTCATCTCCTGCCTGCTGTCGGGCGCCGCGTGCGCCGCGGCCGTGGTGGGCATGAAGTGCACGCGCTGCGCCAAGGGCACGGCCGCCAAGGCCACGCTCGCCGCGCTGGGCGGCGCGCTCTTCATCCTGGCCGGCCTCCTCTGCATGGTGGCCGTCTCCTGGACCACCAACGACGTGGTGCAGAACTTCTACAACCCGCTGCTGCCCAGCGGCATGAAGTTCGAGCTCGGCCAGGCCCTGTACCTCGGCTTCATCTCCTCGTCCCTGTCGCTCATCGGCGGCACCCTGCTCTGCGTGTCGTGCCAGGACGAGGCGCCCTACCGGCCCTACCCGGCGGCCCAGCGCAGGGCCGCCACGACCACCGCCCCGGCCACCGCGCCCGAGTACCGGCCGCCGGCCGCCTACAAGGACAACCGGGCCCCCTCGGCGACCTCGGCCTCCTATAGCGGGTACCGGCTGAACGACTACGTGTGAGTCCCGGCCCGGCCTCCCCGGGGGTGCTGTCAGGCCAGGGCGCTGCGCCCCTGGGGGACTGTGGGCCTCGGCAGCGGTTCCAGCACAAAGCTGACTTCTGGGCTATTTTTGTATCCGAGGAAACAATGTGAACAGTCAAGAAGTGTTCTTGGAAGCCAGGGAAGGAGGAGGGAAATAGGAAGGGGAGAAAGCTCTATATACCAAAGACTTTTTAAAAAATCCTTTCTGTTTTTTGTATTTATTATATGTATTTATGTGGATGATTCAATAACAGCTTAATAAAAAGTGACTTGGGAGTTTGGTTGGTGGGGTTTGTGACACAGGAATAAACATTTTGGATGTGGTTGTTTATGAAACAGACAGCATTCCTTTCGTTTCCAGACTTATCCTGGCCACTAAGGTGCTGGTCATCTCTGTCAGAGCCGGCGGGAGGCCCAGGGTTGCAGGGCCATGCAGTGGTGCTGACCACTAGTGCCCTGGAGTCGTGACACTCAGGGAGTGGCCACCGCCCACGCACCCTTGGGAATAATATTCCTCCAAAAGATGCTTGAGCTACTCCCATAAAAAACCAGTCTCTGTAGCCGGGTTTAAGCTCAGAGGCAAGGCAGGAGGGAAGGGGCTTCCTTGCAAAACAGTAGTTGCCATAAGTCACAAAATAAGGACAATGTCGTTTTCTTCCCATGAGCAATAGGTGCCCCACCAGTAAGAAAACAAGAGTCAGAAGAAAAAACAAGGAAACGTGCGTGGTGGTGTGGCTTTCTAGGCATTGACAAGAAGCCAGGTTAGTAGCGTTACTCACCCCCAGGGCCCCCAGTGGGACTTCACTGGCCTCGTTTCTGGCGCGGCTGGCTCTGCTGTCACAGGTCCTAGCACCTGCTGCCTGCTCCTTCAGCCGGAACCGGGAGGGTGGGGTGAGGCCCGACTCCTCTGAGAATCCTGACGACCTCTCTAGCGGTGCCCTGAGTCGCATGGTCAGAGAGCTGTGCATGGTGACACACACACACACACACACACCATGAACCCAGGGAGCTGGGACCGGCTCTCACGTCCACACGGGCTCACATCCTTGCCCCACTGCTGACAGCACACAGGTTGCTCATGCCTCTGTCCCAACTCGCAAGATCTGAGCGTGGAAAGAAATACCCTGGGCTGTGGAAGGGCTGAGCCTGCGACCCGCACACAGAGTGGCTGTTATGTGAAATCCCTCTATGCTCAAGGCTCTCGGAGTAGAGACACGAGGGACCCAGCTGTCATTCTATGTAGGGAAGAGAGGTGCGACTCCTCTGGAAGGAGTGGGTGCCACACGTCTTGGCATTTATCTGACCCCAAAGAAGCTAAACAGGCTGGGATTTAAGCCAGGCATTGAGGTCAGAGAAATTATCACTTAGGTATGGTGAAACAGCAATTTTAATCTACTCTTTAAATTATAACAATGAGTAAATGTGAATCAATAAAGAAGAGAAATAAAACTTTCTACAAACAGAAAGACATTCCATCAGTCCTTACTGGATGGTCACTGTCTGGATCGTGTTCAGTGACAACGTTATTCTAGTTAATAGAACTATTACAAATGAAAGAGAAAATTACTTTTTAAAAACTTTCTCTGAATTCGATCACTACTAAAATAAAATACATCTTTCTCCCCTATGCAGGTGAAAGACTAATAATGGTGATTATAATTAATTGAGCACTTACTATGTGCCAGGCATACTTTTCATTTGTTAATTTGATCCAATAAGATAAATGAGAACCCAGTGGGGTCAATACTATTCTTAACCTTGGTTTGCAAAGGATGAAACTAAAGCACAAAGAGATTGAGCTGCTTGTACAGATCACAGAGAAAGTGAGTAAAAGACCCAGAATTCAAACCCGGACAGGTAAGAAAGGGGAGCGTATATTAACTCAAATAGGGGCATGACCTATAGTCTAATCACATTTGTGTCCATTTGCAAATCATTGAGAGAATTGTTGCATGGCCATATTTGGCTCTTTCTAGAACTATCACTCCACTGAGCTTCTGTTAACTGGATCCAGGCTTGGATGAGAGGTGATGTCAGACCCAAAGGTCCAAGTTTGAATGCCCATGGGACTCAGGAAGGGACATACGATGGCTCCATCCTACAGCTGGCCAGCTAAAACAGGAAGTTGATCCGAATAAACCTCGATTTCCTCTCCAGGAAACGGTGTGGGAATGCCATTCCTACCTTTCTTCTGCTCTCCTGCTCTCACGTGAACCTGAGGTCCTCTCAGCCCCTCTTTTGCCACACGACAGCAATGGCCTTCCAGTAGATTCCTAGTTCTGCCCAAAGCACCAGGACTAGGAAGTCTTCACCAACGTTCTTTTGGCAAACGTATGGTCTCCTTTTGGAGGCACAACACACAATCCTAAATTTCAGAATGAAAAGTAAACATGAGTCAGACTCATGTTTTCCAGGAAACTGTTACAGGTATAAATTTACAACATGACCCCTGTGGATTAAGAAAAGCTTCATTTCTTTGTTTCTCTAAATCAGATCAAATTTGGCTCTGATTCAGAAAAGTCTAAAGTCTGGATGAAAAAAATGTGTATCTAAGGTCAGCCATGTTTTCCGGTCCCCTCGTCCTGCAGGTAAGAGCTCTCCGGGCCAGCACTAGGGTAGGCCCTGGACTTGGAAGAGGTGGGGGACCTGTCCTCAGTCTTTGGGGCCACCCTGAAGCCTTGACAGCTCAGGGGCTCCCAATGTTCCTCATCCGTCCTGTAAATGGATACTGGAATATTCCACCCTGTGGAACCCTAGAGAAGATAACAACCTATTTCCCAGTCAGTCTCTGGGAAGCCACCTCCTGAGATGGTTCCACTCTCCTCTTGTACTCAAAGCACCTGACGTCTTCTCCTCCTCACCCACACACCCATATTGCTTTCATGAGTTTAGCCTTTTGAAATCAAAAGTCCCTAAAATCTCCCAGGGACTCGGTTTTCGTGTAAGCCACTGTGGCCCCAGATGGAAATATTTTGAAACTACATTCAAAATCTGTATAAGAGTCAATTACTTAGGCTGGGCACGGTGGCTCACGTCTGTAATCCTAGCACTCTGGGAGGCTGAGGTGGGCGGATTGCTTGACGTCAAGAGTTCGAAACCAGCCTGAGCAAGAGTGAGACCCCCGTCTCTACTATAAATAGAAAGAAATTAATTGACCAACTAATATATATAGAAAAAATCAGCTGGGCATGGTGGTGCATGCCTGTAGTCCCAGCTACTCGGGAGGCTGAGGCAGGAGGATCGCTTGAGCCCAGGAGTTTGAGGTTGCTGTGAGCTAGGGTGATGCCATGGCACTCACTCTAGCCCGGGCAACAAAGAAAGACTCTGTCTCAAAAAAAAAAAAGAGTCAATTACTTGATAGTAAGAAACCAAAGATGGAAACAGGACTTGCCCCCTAAAATCCTGGCCCCAAAGCCCCACACTTGCCCACAATGCCATCCTTCTCCTTACCTTGGTCCCTCTGTCCTTTACTGTAGACAAAAGGGACAGCATGGATGGCAACAGTCCTGGCAGTGGATGTGGGTCGGGACCAGGCGGTAGCTGTGGAGAGACAAGAAGACAAGGAACGTGTCTGAAGGTAGAGCTCATAGGATTTACTGATGGCAGTGTTGGGGGTGAAAACAAAAAAAGAGGCTTTAAGAATGGTTCCAAGATTTGAAACTGGATGAACTGGAAGAAGTGGGTTACCATTTTCTGAATTGAAGAAGGTTCTGGAAAGAATAGGTTTTGGGGAGGTAGATCACGTCTGCTTTATATGTGATTGGTCTGAGCTGCCTCAAGTGGAGACGCTGAGCGGTACTTAGGTATATAGAGCTGGAGAGATCAGCTCAGGAGCCATCAGCCCAGGGATGGTGTTTAAATCACGCAGCTAGAAGCGAATCCAGATGAGGACACAGAGAGACCGGGGCCAGAGCCCAGGACAGCGCCACATCCGAGGCCAGCAGGGCGAGGGTCCAGCCAGATGAGGAATACCCAGCGAGCGAGGGGAACCGAAACGTCCTGCAAGCCAAGGGCAGAGCCTTGTCGAGGAGGAGGGATGATCACCTGCACTAAACTACGTCCTTCGACCTTCACAGTGACACAGAGGTCAGTCAGCACCATTATCACCTGCCTTGCACAGATGGGAGCACCAGGACAGAGAAGAGGAAAGCAGTTTGCTCAAAGGAGTGATTTGAAGATTCACTTACAGCCCCTGCACCATGAGAAGATATTCATGCAACTGAAAATTCCCATTTCCTCCCACACATAAGTGACTGTTCAATGAAGGGACTTAGGGGTGTGTCTGGGTGCAGGTGTGTGTGTCTGGGAGCAGGTGTGTGTGTCTGGGAGCAGGCGTGTGTGTCTGGGAGCAGGCATGTGTGTGTCTGGGTGCAGGCGTGTGTGTCTGGGTGCAGGTGTGTGTGTCTGGGAGCAGGTGTGTGTGTCTGGGTGCAGGCGTGTGTGTCTGGGAGCAGGCGTGTGTGTCTGGGTGCAGGCGTGTGTGTCTGGGTGCAGGCGTGTGTGTCTGGGAGCAGGCATGTGTGTCTGGGAGCAGGTGTGTATGTCTGGGTACAGGTGTGTGTCTGGGAGCAGGTGTGTATGTCTGGGAGCAGGTGTGTGTGTCTGGGTGCAGGTGTGTGTGTCTGGGAGCAGGCGTGTGTGTCCGGGAGCAGGCGTGTGTGTCTGGGAGCAGGTGTGTGTGTCTGGGTGGAGCGGAGCACCATTTCTGAGGACGGCAGAAACCTGGGTCCGTCATTCATTGTGAGCATCCCTGCCCCTGTTTGTCCAGGATTACAATGATGAGCCTACATGGTGGTTTGTCATGTGTGCACTGTAACAGCCAGCTCAGTAGTGCCTTGAAGGCAGCATTTCCATCTATTATAAACAGAATCAGATACCTGGGTCAGGGCTTCAGGCCCCGTGGGCAGGTACCATGGCTATCGTGGCAGATCCAAAGATTGGAGGGAGGGAGCGAAGGGGTAGAGTCCCGGGGAGGGGTCTTGCTGCCCCAAGGCAGGCCGAGGGCAAAGGCAAGCCAATTGCACATTTCTTCCTGCTCCCAGAAGCTCCAATTTCGGACAAATGGAATTAGAACTGGCAATGCTCTGTGGTTTAATGGGCGCTGTGGGAAGGCAGGAGAGAGCAGAGAAGCCCCAGGGGGAGTGGCAAATGCATTAAACAGATTTAATTAAGACTTTGAGGATTTAAAAGAAGAGCTGCCCCGTATCTCCTCCTACAGCAAGGACCCTTTCTTGCCTAAGCAGAGACAGGTGCGTGTGCACTCGTGCTTGAGAGACAGGGACAGGGACAGATAGTAAGCCACAGAGACAGAGAGAGAAAAGAGAAATACTAAAGTCTAAGGTTCTGCATATTTTAAACCCTTTCTTGAATCAAAAGCACAAAGCCAATTACTGGGCAACTATCCAAAGGAAAACACAGAAACTTCATTCTAGTAAATTATTTTAAAATACTACCAACTGGCTTTTGCAGGTGTGTGGCAGGGGAAAGGCGTAGTAAACAGCCCATTTCCTGCCTGGGAAAGGCCAGTGGAGGTCACCCCATAAATCAGGGAGGGCCCGCCCCTGGGAGACTAATCACCTGCCTCTTCCTCACCTCACCTGGCTGTGCCTGCTTCACCACCCCCCCCCCCCCCCCCCCCCCCCCCCCCCCACCCCCCCCAACCCAGGACAACGTACACTTAATTCCTGTCTCCTGGGGGGATTTCTATTTAAAAGCTCATCACCTTCCCTGTCCCCACTGGGGAAATGATTAACTGGCTCGAGCTTTCCATCCTGCCAGGGCAGCCCACCAGCGCCTGCCGGGAGCATTATGCCTTCCGCTCTGGGGAGGTCTGGGATTTTTTTTTTAAGTCATCCCAGGCATTTTTCCAAAATAAAGCATTTGCATAGGTTTCCTATCCAGCATAATAAATAGCAAGAAGGTAAGATTTAGCAGTCAGGAAAACACAGGAGAGTTCTGGTCTAGTGGCTTCAACAGGTTCTGAGGAAGCCGATGCATGCCTTGGGTAGGGGCTTGCCCTGACCTTGCTGAGCCTGAGTTGGAGGCAGTGGGCAGGGTAGTGAAGAGGCTGTGAGAATGGGGAGACCCTGTGCTACACTTGGAAGTCCTTGAGCCGGGACAGAACCTGATTCTGAGCCCTCTCCTGGTACACACACACACACACACACACACACACACACACACAGTGGGGACATCCCAGACAACCCTATGAGTGGTACGGTATCCTCTTTTTCCATGTATAGCTCCACAGATACTTCTGTTATGAAATTCAGCATTCATCTTTATAACTATTACTAATTTCTCCATAATACCCAGGCAAAAGAATACCACATGATCTTTATTTTTCCAAAATCAAATCTGATTCTGATTAAAACCACAATAAGATACCACTACATGCCCACTAGAATGGCTAAACTGTAAAAGACTTGATGATATCAAGTGTTAGCAAAGAGGTGCAGCAACTTACATTCCATGGGGAGTGTAAATGGGTGTGATTACTTTTGTAACCGGGAGAGAGTATGAAGTGCGAGATGGCTTGTGTTGCTGGTAATATTCCATCTCTTGACCTGGGAGGTAGTTACACAGGTGTATTCATTCCATGATCATTTATCCAAGTAGACACTTAATAATTGGGATTTTGTTTGTTTGTTTTGGCCTTGCACATAGTAGTTGCTCAACAAGTGATTTGCGTTTGAATGCATGGTTTTGTGCTTTACAAAATAATGCCACCACTGAATCCCTTTAGATATGCAACTCCTCTAACATACGTGACATATGACTTGGTTTAACATAAAAATTCATTTGTACAGAACTTCCCAGGACCACACTGAGCCTGGGCACCATAGGCCACAACCCACTGCCAGAAACAGGGCAAGGTCTTCACCGAAGCTGAAAGGGAGGAAAAAAATGTAGAGTAATACATTTTGTCCAGTGCCTAAGAGCCCATCCCTTTTCATGAGTGGAGGTTTAACCTGGTTTCATTAGGAGAGTCAATAATAGACAGCAAAGACAGACACATTCTACCACCATCCCTGAATATGGTCAAGGTTATGGTCAAATCAGCATCTTTTGGGAGAAGCTCTGAAGTATGATTCTCAGTGCTCTAAAGCATCTGCACCATCTGGTCTTCCATGCATCCATGCATGCAATTCCCTTTTTTAGAGACAACGTCTTGCTCTGTCACCCAGGCTGGAGTGCAGTTGCATAATCATAGCTCACTGCAGCCTCCAATTCCTAGGCTCAAGCTCAAGCAATACTCCCACCTCAGCCTCCTGAGTCAAAGCCACTGCACCTAGCTTAAAATTATTTTAATGAAAGCAAAGCCTTTTTATTCATAGTTAAATAAGATAAGCTTCCTCCATCTTATCTCCAAGTCCTCAAATTTACTCATGTTTAATCCCATCTTCTCCTGCTTCCTTTCTGCTCTCCTCCCAAGTCAAAAGCCAGTCTTTCATACAAATAGGGATCACAACCCCTCAAGACTTCTCCAGACTGCCTCCTTGACCATTTTTCTCTGTCTTCTTGTTCAATTATTTTTGATCCATCTTGGTTTTCTATTTTTATATCAATTATTGATAGAAGGATATTAAAATCTCTGACTATAAATTAAGGATTCATCTATTTCTCCTTATAATTCTGTAAGTTTTTACTTCTTGTATTTCGAAATTCTGTTAGGTACATAAACTAGAACTGTTACATCCTCTTCGTTTAAACCTAACCATATCAATAATCACATTAAATGTAAATGGTATAATTATACCCATAAAAAGGCAGAGATTATCAAACTGGACAAAAAAGCAAGACCAAATTATGTGCTACCTACATAGAAATCCACCTTAAAAATAAAGACACAGACTGGGTGCAGTGGCTTATTCCTGTAATCCCAGAATTTGGGGAGGCCAAGACAGGAGGATCACTTGAGGCTAGGAGTTCGAAACCGGCCTGAGCAACATAGTAAGACCCCATCTATACAAAAAAAGTTAAAAATTTGGGCCGGGCGCGGTGGCTCATGCCTGTAATCCTAGCACTCTGGGAGGCCGAGGCGGGCGGATTGCTCAAGGTCAGGAGTTCAAAACCAGCCTGAGCGATACCCCATCTCTACTATAAAAATAGAAAGAAATTAATTGGCCAACTAATATATATATAAAAAAAAAATTAGCCGGGCATGGTGGCGCATGCCTGTAGTCCCAGCTACTCGGGAGGCTGAGGCAGCAGGATTGCTCGAGCTCAGGAGTTTGAGGTTGCTGTGAGCTAGGCTGACGCCACGGCACTCACTCTAGCCTGGGTAACAAAGCGAGACTCTGTCTCAAAAAAAAAAAAAAAAAAAAAAAAAGTTAAAAATTAGCTGGGCATGGTGGTGCACATCTCTAGTCCTGGCTAATCAGGAGGCTGAGGCAGGAGGACTGCTTGAGCCCCAGAATTCAAGATTGCAGTGAACTCTGACTGTACCACTGCACACCAGCCTGGGCAATAGAGCAAGACTCTGTCTCTAAAAAATAAAATAAAATAAATAAAGGCAAAATGATTTAAAAGTAAAAGCATGCAAAAATATGCAATATTAACACTAATTTTTTAAAAAGATGAAGTGGCTATATTAATATCACACAAAGTAGATTTCAGAGCAAAAAATATTATCATGGCTAAAGAAGTTCATTTTCTAATGATGAAAGGGTCATGACAATTCTGGACAGTTCTAGAATACTATTCATCTTTCCACTTCCCTCTCATAGAACAGCCAAAGTAAATCTTTCTGAATTGGGAGCTTTCAATTCAAGACAGCAGACTAAGTTCATGGGTTTCAATGCCCATCCCTCTCAGGCCCTATTAAAATAATAGTAATTAATAAAAGAATATAACAGCAAAGACAATGGGAGAAAGGACATCAGTTTGTTTGTTTTTTAACTATTGGAGACAGAAAGCTGATGTGAAAAATATGATTTCTGAATCAGGGTGGCAGGAGGTACAGCTGGGAGTACAAGCCTAAAGTACAAGTGGAAAGTCTGCAATTGCGAGAGCTGACCTGGCAGGCAGACCCTAGGGACACTCAAAAAGCAGAAGAGGAGGAAGAGTATGGAGCTCAAAGTGCAGAACGCCATGCTCCCAGGCGCTCTCGTGTTTATTGCCTCCCCTTCCGCACACCCCGCCACACACAGAGAGAAGACTGTATGTGGGGAGAGACTCCTGAGGCAGGTGGTGTAGGTGTTGGCACCTCACCCTCCACTTCTGGCATTTGAGAGGTCCTCAGGGTAAACCAGCGCCTGGCTCCCCCTGGCTAAAGGGAAGCCTCCCTTTTGACAAGCTCTGCTTATAAGCAACACTTGATTATCTCTGATTATAAGCAACACTCACTGCCAGCCTCTGTACTGCCTCAGACTTCAAAGAATCATCAGGCATTGGAGGAAACCCTGTAGCATGAAAGAGAGAAAAGATTTTTAAAAAAAAGAAAAGAGGAAAAAGCTGACACCAGAGGAAACAGATAGTTCAGGAAAGAGAAAAGAATGTGTTTTATGTTTTGGTTTTTTTTTTTTAGAGACCAGGTCTTGCTCTATTGCCAAGGCTGGAGTGCAGTGGTACGATCTTAGCTCACTATAGCTTCAAACTCCTGGGCTAAAGTGATCCTCTTACCTCAGCCTCCTGAGCAACTGGGACTGCAGGTGTGTGCCACTGTGCTCAGCTATTTTTTTTTTTTTTTTTTAGTTTTTTGTAGAGATGGGGTCTCACTATGTTGCCCAGGCTGGTCTCAAACTCCTTGCCTCAAGTAATCCTCCTGCTTTGACCTCCCAAAGTGCTAGAATTACAGGTGTGAGCCACCACACCTGACCAAGAGAATGTTTTAAAATCTCTCTGTGATATTCTCAGAGAAATTCAAGACCTTATTTCATCCATATGAATAGAATGCTATGAAAAAGATTAGAAGATAGAAAAAGCTCTTACAAATTTTAAAATAGAATATTTAAAAGTTTTAAATAAAATAAATAAATGCATTTTTAAAATAAATAAAAGCAATTTTAAAATGCATTTTAATGAATAGAAGGGTTGGAATATGGAGAAAATATGTCAGAGCATAACAACGATTAAAATACAAACTGAAAGGAACCAGGCACTAGAAGACAAAAGACACAGGACTCTATTGTAGGATTTTAAACATCTGACAAACAGGAGTTCCTGAGAGAAAGGATTAAAAGAAATGGGTGAGTGGAAATTACCTTTAAAATGATGAAATAAAATTTCCCCATTGAAATGGCTTAACAAGCCATTTATCAGACAGGGTGAATGAACAAAGATCCACACTAAGAACTAAGGTACATCCTCGTGGAAGTTCAGAACATCAGAGGAAAAGAAGACCCTAAAAATCACCCAGAAAAGGAGAAATGCCCAGAAATACAGAAAAACGACTGGTTCCTCATCCAAAGCAGCCCACAACGCTGTCAGTCTGTCTCAGCACACCATCTGTCACCCTCACAGTTTTTCTCAGCAAGTGTGTGATTATTTTAGGAATTTGAACATACTTTTGCTCCTGACTCCTCAGTTAGACTCCAGGGTCTGAGTTCAGAGATTATGTCCATGTCGTTCACTGTTGTGTGTGCAGGACCAGCTCATATTCTAATGAGAAGGGGAGCAGGCAAGGCAGGAAGCATGAGTTCTTCCTTGCAAGACTAGTGAATAGCCTGGACTCGCACGAGTGCATGAATGACCGATACCCTAGCAAGCTCACGTGCCCGAGGGTGGAGAGGAAACGGCACCAAAAGGGCAAACCAGGGGCGGACTGCAGGATGGACTTGGGTCTCACACCGCCCGGCAGCCTATGCAATAGGAGAACACTCTTGGCTGTTGGGCGCGGTGGCTCACACCCATAATCCCACTGCTCTAGGAGGCCGAGGCAGAAGGATTGCTTGAGGCCAGGAGTTCAGGACCAGCCTCGACAACAAGGCAAGATCCTCATCTCTACAAAAAATTAAAAAGTTAGCCAGGTATGGTGGTATGCACTTGTAGTCCCAGCTACTCAGGAGGCTGAGGCAGAAGGATCATTTGAGCCCAGGAGTTGTAGGTTGCAGTGAGCTATGATGATGCCACTGCACTCTAGCCTGGGTGACAGAGCAAGACCCTATCTAAAAAAAAAAAAATTCTTGGCTACCCTTACCACAGGAGCTAACCTTGATCTACGAGCAAGGCCTTTCCATTCATAAACATCCAGGAGACATTGTGTACTCTACTTGTAATGGACAAGAACCCTCAGAAATGTCATGTACTGCCACATCACAAAGCCTCTGCTCCCAGAGCAGAGGTGACCTCATAGTTTCTCCAAGAACCATCAGTGGACAGTTGCTTTGCATTAACCAGGTTTCAGCTCAAATGTCACCTCCTCAGTGTCACTTGCTCACATCACCTTGTTTCACTGTGTTCGTGGCACTTATTCCCACCCTATCTGTTTTATTGTTTCTCTCCAGCTTCTAGAATGAAGCACCATTAGTGGAGGGAACTTCACTACTATATCCCCAGAATACAAAACAGGCCTCCTAACTCAGCCTCCCAGAGTGCTAGGATTATGAGCCACCATGTGAGCCACCATGCCCAACCGTCATCTTGATTTTTTGAAAATGTAGCAGCAGATGGTTTTCCAAGGCTGTGGCCAGGGAGGAGGAAGGGAGCTCACAGCCTGGGGCTGCAGCGGGGAGAGACACTGACAGCTCTGTGCTCCTCTCTGGCCACCCTCGGAGGAAGAGAAATCTCCAAGTGGCAGCACCACTTAGAGAGTAAAACATCTAAGGAGGATTTTTCAGTCGTTCGCAAAGGAGCACAGGCTGTACCTCTCTACTCAGTCTCCGTACAAAACCTCCAGTAAAATTTGTAAAATTGTTAATGCCTTTGGGCAACAGGGAATATTTGAGAGGAAACTGAAGAAACACTGAGTTCTGTGACTGGGCTGGCACAGCGTGGAACACACACACGTGAACTCAGGAGCAAAAGGACAAGAGGACCATTGATAACCGTTAGTCCCATGAGAAAGAAAACTCCATTTCATCTGAAATTATGAAAGGCCCCAGCCTCTTATCATAAACTTCAAAGACCACTGGCCAGATGTCAGTGAGAATGGACACACCAGGAGCTCCTGAGCACAGTGAGTGTTGGCAAAGGAAACGAAGGGGATTCTGAAGGGCTCTCCCCACTCCAAGAGGTCCCCTGAGTGGGCTTATGCAGATCAGCAAGGCAGAAAGAAAAGGCTCTCAACTAAGCATCATCAGGCTTTCCCCAGCTTAGGGTCTCATGTCTGCTGTTCCCTCTGCCTGGAATGCTATTCCCCCAGATCTTCCAAAGGCTCATGCCTTTCCTTCCTTCATGTTTCTGCTCTCATGTCAACTTCCCAGAGAGGCCTGGTTTCCCAGCTGGGGGGATCTGAAGACACACATTCTCCACAGCTGCAGACAAGTGGTGACTGTCGGACAAAAGGAAGTGTGCATACACAGGACAAAAGTCTGCAAGCCAGGCTGCCAGGCATCACCCAACTCCACTTCTCACTGGAGTGACTGCCTCACCCAGTGCAGAAAACCCGACTGCAATCCAAAGGCCATCCCACATGCACGGAACAACCGATTTCCCATGGAGTCAACACATTCAGAGAGAAGCCACAGGGCCAGAGTTTCCAGAACACCCAAAGCCTCAGTCCTCCTCCCAAACACTACAGCAACTGCTCAAGCAAGTGAAGACCTGAAGAGAGAATTCAAACAGTGCTTAGGAAAACAGGAAAGGGAAATTCCACCCATTTATCTTTTTAACAGACAGAGTCTTGCACTGTTTCCCAGGCTGGAGTGCAGTGGTATCATCATAGCTCACTACAGCCTCAAACTCCTGGGCTCAAGCAATACTCCCACCTCAGCCTCCTGAGCAGCTGGGACAACAGGCATGGGCCACCACACCTGGCTAATTTTTCTATTTGTTTTGTAGAGATGGGATCTTGCCATGTTATCCAAGCTGGTCTCAAATTCCTGGGCTCAAGCGATCCTCCCACCTCGGCTTCCCATAAGTGCTGGGATTACAGGCATGAACCACGGCGCCCGGCCACCCATATTATTTTTGAGCAATCAAGATAACAAACATTTCCATCACCTCCGAAAGTTTATCATACCCCTTTGGCAATCCATTCCTCTCTCCACCCCAGGTAACTGCTGCATGGTTCCAGTTACATAAAACTCTAGAAAATACAAAGAGGGATAATTATACCTTGTCACTTCTTATGTTTATGCCTTTTTTTCACCTTTTCCCTGCCTACTGCAATGTCTATAACCTCCAGAACCATGTGGAACATAAGCGTTGAAAGTGAGCATACTTATTGCCAATCTCAGGGGTAAACGACTTGGTTTTTCACTATTTAGTATGATGTTAGCTGTAGTAAAGTATATTTTAGGGAAGACAAAATGAAGGATGTAGTTCATAACTCCCTGACTGTATGATAACATCTCTCTGTGGCTTGTCACATGAATGAAAACCTGACTGGTTATGGAAAACTGGATCCTACAGGGGGTTGGACACGCTTGAAGTGCTGACACAGAGGGGAGGAGGGGTGGCAGGGGCAACATATGTAACCCCAACAATATTTGTACCCCCATAATATAATGAAATAAAAGGAGGAAAAAAAAGAAAAATAAATAAATAAATTTGAAAAGGTAAAAAAAATAACAAAACAAAAAACTGGATCCTACAGAATCCTTCAAAGCCCTCTATAGACATTGTTCCATGTTCCTCTTTCATTTAAAATTTCTAATAACAAATCTGAAGTTAGATTAATTTTTTTTGTAATAACTTTATTTTTGCCATTTTCCTTTTAAGTTTGCCTTTTAATAATTTCACTCTGATTTTATAGTTCTTTATGATAATGAAGGACTTCTTCGATGTACACATTTATGTCTTACTTCATTTCAGAAAATGCTATTCCACTCTTTAAATTTTTTTTCTATTCAATTTGCCTTACTGTATTGTTTAGGTCTACAAAATCAGCTATGTCTTGGATACTGGAATTGTCCTCTAATCTATATAGAGCATCATATTTTTGCTCACATGGAAATATTTGTTATCTTTACTGCAGTGATGGTTTCATGTGAGTGTGTGTACATAAATGGATCAGACTATACACTTTATATATGTGCAGTTTAGTGCACTTCAAGTATACCTCAATAACATTGAAAAAATCTACTTAAAAATAACTCAGAAGTGTAGTCATCGTACAATGAAAAATATGGACTAAGCATTGAATCTATTAAATATAGGCCAGGCACGGTGGCTCACACCTGTAATCCTAGCACTCTGGGAGGCTGAAGTGGGAGGATCATTCAAGGTCAGGAGTTCGAAACCAGCCTAAGCAAGATCGAGACCCTGTCTCTCCTAAAAATAGAAAGAAATTAATTGGCCAACTAAAAAATATATAGAAAAAATTAGCCGGGCATGGTAGCACATGCCTGTAGTCCCAGCTACTTGGGAGGCTGAGGCAGAAGGATTGCCCGAGCCCAGGAGTTTGAGGTTGCTTTGAGCTAGGCTGACGCCACGGCACTCTAGCTTGGGGAACAGAGTGAGACTCTGTCTCAAAAAATATATATATAAACTACACCCAAATAATGCAGAAATCTTAATTACAATTAGAATAATTACAATTATCACAATTCCAGGAAAGAGAGGACTGTTTTATTATTTTTAATTGACAATGATACAAAGTTGAACAAAAACTCCAGAACAAGAAAATAAAAAAATAAAATAAGATTAGAGAAGAGAGGAATAGGTGGTCCAAGAATACTAATTTTCTTATCTTTTATATGAAAAAATTAAAAAGATGGTTTAGTTATTAAAATTGATACATTATTTTAAAAAATAGGTTTAAGCATACTGTTTAAAGTTGTAAAAGTAACTGCTAGTGGATCCCCAAAGACTTATGCCTTCCTAATCCAAAGGAGAGAAAAACTCAACATAACAAAAGGTAGAAACCAAAGAAATAGCAAGGAAATTTTTGTTTTTGTTTTCAAAACAGGGTAGTGCTCTTTCGCCCAGGCTAGAGTGCCGTGGCATCATCATAGCTCACTGCAACCTCAAACTCCTGGGCTCAAGTGATCCTCCTGCCCCAGACTCCCAAGTAGCTGGGATTACAGTCACATGCCACATGTTTTGCAAGAAAGTATTAAAAATACACATACACAGAGAGAGAGACAGAGCATGCACTTTCAGATAAAGGTAATCAATTATAATCAGAGAAACTTAAAAGGTAAAAATTCTCACATTAAAAAAGCAAACTCTAAGTATATGCTAATATATTAAAACAAAGTGATTCAGAAGAGCCAAAAGTCAAGTTATAAGCAAAATAACAGGTAAAATGATAGTACCTAAATAAAAAGAAAGGAAGGGAGAGTATTTAATATTCATGTCAGAAAAGGCTGAATTCAAGGAAAAATCAGTTAGTTATAACAAGGCTCACTTCATCATGATGAACTTTATAATCCACAATGAAAAGATATTTCTCATGAACCAGAAAAAAATGACAGAAACACATTAATAGTAAGTCTGTATCATCAAGAAAAAAAAATAGTTACTGATGTCAGAATAATAGACCTTACACTGTACATGTATCTTATACCATATATGTATATCTAATTCCGTGTCCTGAAAAGAAAAATATAATACATTCTCTTTTCAAAACCAATAGAAGACTACATAATTTTATAATATATTATATCACAAAGGAAACCTCAATATATTTCAAGAAGTGAAATAGAAACCACATTCTCAAGCTATAATAAAACTAAAAATAATAAAGTTGAAGCAAAAAAATTTAATACTCAAGGTATTGGAAATGTAAAAAAAAAAATCTCATTTTTCCTTGTTTTTAAGAGGAAATCAAACTACAACTGCAGCCTATCTAGGAAATTAAAATAATGAGAATATTATATGTCAAAACCCCAGGGGATAGGGTCAATGCTGAAGGTAAAATAATAATCACATCCTTAAACACGTCATGGAATGCAAAAACTAATAGAGCATTTTGGGGAACTTAGAAAAATTAATACAAAACTTAAAGAAAACAGAAGGAGAAAAAAAAAACAGAAGAATTGATAATGAATTCAAGATTTAGTTCCTTTTGAAAAATGAAGTAGAAAGACCACAAACTTGCTTGATCGTTTTTTAAAAAGACAGGGATAGGGGAACACAAATACATAACATAAGGATTAAGTAAGGGAAATAATTATAAGACAACATGGAGGCCACTCTATGCTAGTGAATGGTCTTCTGGGAAAGGATATCTTATGCAAATTGACTAAAGAAAGGATGGAAGATTTTTGGTAAAATTTTTCAAAGATTTTTGGTAAAAATTGAAAAAGCTGTCAATGAACTATTCCCCCATAAAAGCTTCATGCTCAGATGGTTTGATGGCAATTCTGCCCAACTTTCAAAGAACCAATGCTTTCTATGCTATTTAAACTATTCAAGGGCATAGAGAAAAAAGGAAAGCTTCCTGCTTCATTCAGTGCTAGTTTTGCACCTATTGTCTTTTGGTCCTAAGACTACTCTTCTGGAGTCAGCTCCATCTTGGGACTGGGACTCCATTGTCATCCAGATGGTAATAGGGGACCCTCAAGGGAGATGAGCTTCCGCAGCTGCAGCTGGTCCCAACTTCCAGTCTCTTTGTCACATCCTTTCAGACACATCAACAGCAGCCTGGCAGTGTCCTTGTCAGATGTCTATGCACTAATTCTATGGGGTCCCCTGTGTTCCTGGGTTCCCCTTTTATTTCTTCAGCCCTAGATGCTGAAGAAAGGCTGATTCCTGAAGTCATTAACGCTGAGTTACCTAGATTTCCTCTCTTTGTTCTTTGAACCCATCAATACCTGTTGCAAACTCCCTGTATTAAATCCCTCCTGTTTGTCACATCTACTATGCTTCCTGTTTTACTGGGTGGACCCTGACTGACGGACCCTGACTGATGCAAACCCTGATACCAAGGCCAGTTAAAAATATCTCTCTCCCTCTTTTTTTTGTCTCTGTCTCTCACACACACAAACAGATCAATCTCAGTTATAAATATTGATACAAATGCTTAATAAAATACTAGCAAATAGATCACATACAGATAAATATACACCATGAATGAGTTTATTCAAAATAGGTCACAGAGGACTCTGTAGTTCAAAGGAGGAAAAAAAAATATGACCATCACAAGATGAGTCATTGAGATGTCTGATAAACTTCCGCTGCTTTTTCTAATTGGAAGAAGACAACAATGAAGAAGTCACAAGAAAGCTCTTTGTGCTTGTATTTGCACAAATTATTAATATCTCTGGAAAGCCACACAAGATATTGATAACTTTGGTTGCCTCTGGGGAAAGAGCACCCAGGACAAGGATGAGAAGAAGATTTTTTAAGTTATACCTTCTTATTTTTTTTTTTAAGAGATGGGGTCTCACTCTGTCACCCAGGCTGGAGTGCAGTGACACGATCATAGCTCACTGCAGCCTCAAACTCCTGGGCTCAAGTGATCTTCCTGCCTCATCCTCCCAAGTAGCTGTGACTACAGGTGCAAGCCACCATGTCTGGTTAATTTTTTTTTTTAAATTTTTTGTAGAGACAGTAGTCTCACTCTGCTGCCCTTGCTGGTTTGGAACTCATGGGCTCAAGCACTCCTCTCACCCCAGCCACCCAAAGTGCTGGGAATACAGGCGTGACCATGGCACCTAGCCTGTACCTTATTATATCCTTATGTACCTTTTGAATTTTGAACCTTGGGACTGTATTAAATATTCAAAAATAATAAGTAAGTTTAAGAGTAAAAGATGTTTTAAAAATTTAAAAGATGCTTTTTAATAAAATATGATTGTGTTAAAAGTTCTTTAAGATGTTAATATATTTTATGTACTTGTGGGCACACACACATATATTAGGAACAAAACAAGGACACCCACCTCCTCTGTAATTGAACATTATTTGGGAAATGTTGGACCATAACAATGAACAAGAGAATCAATAAGAAAAATAACCTTGAAAACAGGGGGGGAGGAACACTCTTACACTGCTGGTGGGACTGCAAACTAGTACAACCTCTATGGAAAGTAGTATGGAGATACCTCAAAGAACTAAAAACAGAACTACCATTTGATCCAGCAATCCCACTACTAGGCATCTACCCACAGGAAAAAAAAAGTCATTTTATAATAAAGACATCTGCACTCGAATGTTTATGGCAGCACAATTCACGATTGCAAAAATGTGGAAGCTATCCAAGTGCCCATCAATACATGAGTAGATTAATAAAATGTGGTATAGGTATACTATGGAGTTCTATTCAACCATAAAAAGCAATGGTGATTTAGCACCTTTTGTATTATCCTTGGTGGAGCTAGAGTCCATTCTTCGAAGTAAAGTATCACAAGAATGGTAAAACAAGGACCACATTTACTCACCATCAAATTGGTACTAAATGATCAATACTTAGGTGCTCACATGGAAGTAATACTCACCTGGTGTGGGGCAGGTAGGAGGAGCGTGGAGGGGATGGGTAAATTCATAACTAATGGGTGTGCAGTGCATAACTAATGGGGGATGGGCACACTTGCAGCTCTGGCTTGAGTGATGCAAAAGCAATATATGTAATCAAAATGTTTGTACCTCCATAACATTCTGAAATTTAATAAATAAATAAATAGATGGGGAAATTTTACTTATTTCCTGATGATATGGTTATATGCCTGGAAAGTCTAGTTTAATAAGATGACTGGTTAAAGAATGGATGGATGGATAGATAGGTAGTTTTAAAGCTTTCATACAACAAGCAATAACAATAGTAACAGGATCAGACAGGATCCGATTTGGAAAACAGAAACTGTGCCAGTTATCGTGAGAGGAGTTGATATAGGGAATTGTTCAAACAGGCATTGAAGAAGTGAAAAGGGGACTGTGGTGGACAAAAGAAAGACCCCCCCCACCTTAAAATGCCCATGGTAATGCCCAGAGTCCACAAACACATGTGCTTACGTGGTAAGGGAGAGCTGAGGTTGCAGACGGAATTAAGGCTGCTCATGCACTGGCCTTAAAACTTGGAGAATAACCGGATAGGCCCAATGTCATCACAAATTCTTTGTAAGAGTAGGAAGGAGGCAGGAGTGGGAGAACCAGAGAGATGGCAGCATGAGGTGCGCTTGGCCCCTCATAGCTGGCTTTGAAGGTGGAGGAGGAGGCCGTGAGCCTAGGAACGCGGGTGAAAATGGAAAACACAGGAAACAGATTCTCCCCTAGAGCCTTCAGAAGGAATGCAGCCTGCTGACACCTCGATTGGAGCCCAGTGAGATGGGCGTTGAACTTCCAACCTCCAGAGCTGTAAAATAATACATTTGCATTGTTTTAAGCCACTGCATTTGTGATGGTTTGTTACAGCGGCCACAGGAAACTCATATGGGGACAGTGGGGTAACACGGAGAAAGTAATGGCAAGAAGCAGCTGTCACGGAGGGCTAGGGAGGCCAAGGAAGAGGCTGAGAGGTCTGGAAGCTCAGAGGACAGGTCTTCAGAGCTTGCCCAGACCTGGGAGGACGGTACTGTTCAGCAGGGGCTAGTGCCCTGGTACCCCAGGGTGCGAGGAGGCTGCCCCAGGGTGAGCACACGGGCACAGCCACCTCCCCGGGCCCCACAGGAGCACGGTGATGGCGGACTACAATGTGCAGTCAGCCTTCGGAAGATAAGTGTAGTTTCTCTGCATCACAAAGCCATAGAAGGGTGAGTCTGGAGCTAAGAGATAATAGTGAACAACTGCCATAGCAACTTAGAAGTCATTACTGAAAAG
>VSMD01028141.1:0-26046 GCA_008750895.1 Mirza zaza | reverse complement strand
AGAGACAGAGAGAGAGGGACAGAGACAGAGAGAGACAGAGACAGAGACAGAGAGAGAGGGACAGAGACAGACAGAGACAGAGGGACAGAGACAGAGACAGAGAGAGAGGGACAGAGACAGAGGGACAGAGACAGAGACAGAGAGAGAGGGACAGAGACAGAGAGAGAGGGACAGAGAGAGGCAGAGAGAGAGGGACAGAGACAGAGAGAGGGACAGAGACAGAGAGAGGGACAGAGACAGAGAGAGACAGAGACAGAGACAGAGAGAGAGGGACAGAGACAGAGAGAGAGGGACAGAGACAGACAGAGACAGAGGGACAGAGACAGAGACAGAGAGAGACAGAGAGAGAGGGACAGAGACAGAGAGAGAGGGACAGAGACAGAGAGAGAGGGACAGAGACAGAGAGAGGGGCAGAGACAGACAGAGACAGAGAGGTACAGAGACCGGGAGGCAGGCCCTGTGAGCTCCACGCAGGGGGTGCGGGAGACGGGGTCTGGGCAGAGGGTTCCCTACAAGGGTTCCATGTCTTCCCTGTGTCACTCTGGACACAAGCGCAGTGTCCCCCCTCCGACCCCAGTCTGGTGCACGGACACCTCCCGCCCACTGGGTTCCGGCCACCCGAGACTGGCTGCGGACGCTGACGGCAGACACGCCCGGTGGCCGCAGGAGTCACCGGGAGCCTGGGGGGACCCGGGGAGCCCACGAAGGCTGCAGTGGACGACGGTCCCTCCTCCAAGCAGAGCTGTCCCATCCCCCTCCCAGGAAACCCGGCGCGGACGGTGCCTTCAATGCACGCGTGTCCCGGGGCGGCCCACCCTACCTTGGTCTGGACCATGCCGGGCCGCTGGTCACGCAGGTGCTCCAGGGTGGCCGCGATGTCGATCTCTTTAGCACCTGCAACAGAGCACGCACAGGTGAGCCGGGCGCCGGGGGACCCACCCGCGCCGCCGTTTCAGGTCCGCGTGCGGAAGGCCGCGAGGGCAGCTCTCTTAGCGTGAACCGAGGAACTGGGCTGAGAGATGGGTACCGGTTGGCTTCACGGATACCCGCCAACGGCAAGCTTCCGCCAGAACTGAAGCTTCGCTGGTGGTTTTTTTTTTTTTTTGGTGGCATTTTAAAGAATTTTTTAAATCACAAGAAATGGTTTATACATACTTCCATTTTTATTGCATAGGATTTTTTTTTATTTAAAGAAATGAAAAATTAGACTCATTTAGACTAATTAGACTAAATATTAGTATTGGCTTTTAAATGTAGAATTTCCTGTCTCTCTCTTTTTTTTTTTTTTGAGACAGAGTCTCACTGTGTTGCCCAGGCTAGAGTGAGTGCAGTGGCGTCAGCCTAGCTCACAGCAACCTCAAATTCCTGGGCTCAAGTGATCCTCCTGCCTCAGCCTCCCGAGTAGCTGGGACTACAGGCATGCGCCACCATGCCCGGCTAATTTTTTCTATATATATTAGTTGGCCAATTAATTTCTTTCTATTTATAGTAGAGACGGGGTCTCGCTCTTGCTCGGGCTGGTTTTGAACTCCTGACCTTGAGTGATCCGCCCGACTCGGCCTCCCAGAGAGCTAGGATTACAGGGGGGAGCCACCACGCACGGCCCCCTGTCTCTCTCTTTTTTTTTTATCTTTACCATATTTATTAATTATTGATATTTACATCTTCACTACAGCAAGCCAAAAAGGATTTTTTTTTTATGTTGAGCTGGAAAGTGATTTTTTATTATTATTATTTTTTATTTCGGCATATGATGGGGGTACAGATTTTAAGGTTTCAATAAATGCCCTTTCCCCCCTCCCCCCACGAGTCTGAGTCTCCAGCATGACCATCCCCCAGACGGTGCACATCTCACTCATTATGTATGTATATACCCGTGTGCCTCCCCCCTGCCCAATACCCTATTACTGTAGTACCTATGTGTCCACTTAGGTGCTGCTCAGTTAATACCAGTCGTCCCCCTGTCTCTTAAAACTGAGGGTTTCGAATTTCAAGAAAGGGTAAAGATGCCCACGGCCGTGCCCCTAGGGCC
The DNA here is from genome assembly GCA_008750895.1 of Mirza zaza. Classification (NCBI taxonomy): domain Eukaryota; kingdom Metazoa; phylum Chordata; class Mammalia; order Primates; family Cheirogaleidae; genus Mirza; species Mirza zaza. Next base: position 24,014 of record VSMD01028141.1, on the reverse strand, counting down.
GCGTTTCCCGGAGAGCCATGGTAGGTAGAGACAGGCGACGCCGTCTGAGCTTTCAGTTTTCACCTAGTCATTAATTCAACACACACTCTTACCGCCCCGTTTCCAGGCCGCGTGGACAGAGCCGGACAGGACCCCAGCTCCCCCCGCCGCAGTTTGGAGGGGGCAGGACGGCCCGTGCAGGGAACGCGGCTCTCACCAAGGGTGGTGGGGAGGGGGCGCCTCTGAGGCGGCCAGGAGCCCCCCGAGCAGGGTGCGCAGGTGCCACCCTGGTGGGTGCGGTGTCCTCTCTCGTCCTCACGGGAACAGCAAGGTGACGACTGTGTCCCCGCCTCGTGGACGAGGACCCCCAAGACTAGCCAAGGCCACACCGAGGGGAGGCGGCCGCCTATGCCAGAACCGGCCACGCTAGGCGGGATGGTGCCCTAGGGGAGGCGCCCAGGTAGGAGGAGGGCGCTCCTAGGGGACGTACCCAGGTAGGAGGAGGGCGCTCCTAGGGGACGTACCCAGGGAGGAGGAGGGCGCTCCTAGGGGTTGCCCCCAGGTAGGAGGAGGACGCTCCTAGGGGTCACACCCAGGTAGGAGGAGGGCGCTCCTAGGGGAGGCGCCCAGGTAGGAGGAGGGTGCTCCTAGGGGAGGCGCCCAGGTAGGAGGAGGGCGCTCCTAGGGGACGTACCCAGGTAGGAGGAGGGTGCTCCTAGGGGTCGCGCCCAGGTAGGAGGAGGGCGCTCCTAGGGGTCGCCCCCAGGTAGGAGGAGGGCGCCCCCAGGGGTCTGCGTGACTGCTCCTCCACGGTGGAAAAAGGCTCTAGGAGTTGACGAGGCTGCTAGAACACGTTTTCGTCTTAGAGGAAACCCATGCATTTAAAACGCTCCGAGACAAAAGGATGGGTTTGTGAAACACGTGAACCGGGCGCTGACATGTCCTCTGGAGGCAGCATGGCCGGCAGCTGCCACGCGAGGGTCCTCCCGCCTCTCCCCCGTCACCTGGCAGCTGGCGCCTGCTAGGTCACCACGTGGAGAAACCGGCTTCTCCAAAAACACAATTCGCCCGAGAAAGTCAAGGCCCTACGTGGAGCAGCGGTGAGCGGAGAGAGGGGTGCCAGCTTCCGTTCCGCTGGGAAACCAGGCTAAGAGCGATCCCCAAAGGGAAAACGGACAAGCACGGAGACAGGGCCGTGCCCCGGCCGGCTGGGTTTAAGGACGGGACATTGGAACGGAGGAAGCCGAGATGCTCTGAACAGGGATGTGCTTTTGAAAGGGCACAAAATACAACCGGAGACGCGCGGGAGACGCGATTTGCCTCTCAAGTTGGCCGTAGAGCCTGATGCTGAACGCAGACCCCAGACGGGGCGTCCCAAAGGAAGAGGGTGCGGCCACCAAGCACCCCACTCCTGCCTGGTCGGCTCTGAGGGCGTGGCGAGAGCTTGCTGTGTGCCCACGGTGCGTAGAACACACCTACGCAGCCAAATCGCTTTGTAATGAGGAGTCACAACGCGCGTGTCTGTGCGCAGCGGAGTCACCGTGCCAGGCGTCCACCCGCCCCTCACCGAGGAGGGAAGCCGCTCTGCTAAACCGCCAGCATTAACAACTGCGCATCGGCCGGGAAAACGCGGAGTTAAACACACTGCGGGGTCCCGTAACTTCTCGCCAGCGTCGCGACCGCCGACGTCAGTCAGAGGTCCCACCGCATGTGCGCACGGCAACGGGCCCAGACGCGGACACTGCACGCGAGGAGCCACGTTTGACCCGTCCACGTCTGCCAAGTGCGCTCGCTGGGCGCGGCGGCTCCAGCCGGGATTCTCCCGGCGCCGAACAAAAATTTATCAGAACTGGTCTGCCGCGACTAAATATATAAGGTGCCCGGTGGCTCTTTGGAATTTTTTCCAAAACAGAAATAGACCGAGCACTGGGTTGCGCCAGGCGCCAGGTGACGGAATCTGGGCGGCGTCTGGCTCCCGGCCGCGCAGGGTGGGCTGGGGGCAGCGTGTGCCCTTCCCTGCCTCCGGCACACGCCCCGTTTTCCGTGTTTCGAGGGGCCCGGTGAGATCACACGGGATCACGACGTAATTCCCAACGCGCGTCAGATGCCCAGGCTGTTTCACGGGTTCCGCAGACGGCCACAGTCCCCCAGGGGAGCCTGGAACGTCCTCTTCCCGGCACGAGGAACACGGCGGCTGCTCCGCGGCGACCGCCCGGCTCTCTGACCCCGGAGTCGTGAACTTGAGGAGCCTCAGACGTGGTGTGAAAGTCTGATCTGACAGACAGAGGAACTCCGAGTCCTTCCAAAATGGGATCGCGAGGGCTTCGTCTGGAATGCAGACTTGAAAAAAAAAATAACTCTCTTTTTTTTTTTAGTTTTCACAGGGTACTTTCTTATTGTCCCTGAAATTGATTTTAAAGAAACAACTTTCAACAGCGATTGCACTCTGAAGGGCTTTCTGCGTGATGAGACTAGCACGGGAGGCCGAAATGCCGTACAGTCTCCCACGGGCTGTGGTTCTTACAGGATTCCAGGTGGGGACGTCGGAGCCACCGAGGGCTACGTCCGGGCAGTTGTCCTGGGAGACCACGGCCGCCTCCCACAGATACCCGGATCCTTTGATAAAATGTATGCATAAAATCTTTCTTACCTTACCACACTGTGACACCTTTGTACCGCTGTTTGTGAGTAAAGTAGAGACGAGTAACAACCACCCAACCAGCTAGATGAATTTTACTACACATTTTTCTTTTACCCGGAAGGTTTTTTACAAACTGCAGGGATACAAAGTATTTTCCCTTGAAAGCAAGAAGGGCAATATGTATCAAATGTGCAAGAGACAAAAGCCCTTTATTTTGCAGCAGTAAATTTCCTCAATTCTACCCTCTGGAAAAACTGAGAAAGTGCTGGCTCCTAGCTAAGTGTGTCTTACAGGAATAAAGGTGGTTATCACGAACCCACAAGGGGCAAAGCGGACAGTCCCGTGTTCTGGAGGGGGCACAGGTCCTCACGTCTCCCGTCGGGCACGTCTGCATGGAGCTCACGGTTTGCTGGGGCTGAGTTGTCAGGGGCAACGCCATGCCGCCCCCCAGCCCTCCACGTGGGCAGAGTCAGACCCGGCACCGCCCTGGGAGATGGACGCCCCAGCCGGAGTTCCCTGGCGTCCAGCAGAACAAAGCTGGGCTCAAGGCGAGAGAGGTCGGGGTGCTGTGGGTGCCACACGGGGAAGGCGCGTGTGGGTCTCTGCGCCTCCTCTTAGCACCAGCTGCACACTGTGCACACGCACAGGTGCACACGGCATGCACACGCCGTGCAACGGTCACACCCCACATCACACACTGACGGGCATGCACATGCCCACACATCACCCACAAGCCACATCACACACTCACACAATCATACACACAACGTGCATGCACCTGCATGTACACACATAGCACCCACATGCCACATCACACACTCACACAATTATACACACAATGTACATGCACCTGCATGTACACACATAGCACCCACACGCCACATCACACACTCACACAATCATACACACAATGTACATGCACCTGCATGTACACACATAGCACCCCCAGGCCACATCACACACTCACACAATCATACACACAATGTACATGCACCTGCATGTACACACAGGCATGCACATGCCCATACAGCACCCACAGGCCACATCACACACTCACACAACCATACACACACATCCATGCACCTGCATGTACACATAGGCATGCACACGCCCACATAGCACCCACATGCCATATCACGCACTCACACAATCATACACACACATCCATGCACCTGCATGTACACATAGGCATGCACACGCCCACACAGCACCCACACGCCACATCACACACTCACACAATCATACACACAACGTGCATGCACCTGCATGTACACACACAGCACCCACACGCCACATCACACACTCACACAATTATACACACAATGTACATGCACCTGCATGTACACACATAGCACCCACAGGCCACATCACACACTCACACAATCATACACATAATGTGCATGCACCTGTATGTACACGCAGGCATGCATGTGCTTACATAGCACCCACATACCACATCACACACTCACACAACCATACACACACATCCATGCACCTGCATGTACACACAGGCATGCACATGCCCACACAGCACCCACACGCCACATCACACACTCACACAACCATACACACACATCCATGCACCTGCATGTATACACAGACATGCACATGCCCACACAGCACCCACACAGCACATCATGCACTCACACAATCATACACGCAATATGCATGCACCTGCATGTACACAAAGGCATGCACATGCCTACACAGCACCCACATGCCACATCACACAATCATCATGCACTCACACAATCATACACGCAATATGCATGCACCTGCATGTACACAAAGGCATGCACATGCCTACACAGCACCCACATGCCACATCACACAATCATACACATGCACGTGCATGTGCACACAGGCATGCACATGCCCACATAGCACCCACCCACCACACTACCCACTCACACATCACACACACCCACGCCACACGCACACACATGCTCACCCACACACCATCCTGGGCCTTCTGTACTCAGCAGTTTTCACTTCACACCTTTTCTGGACGACCCTAACTAGAGACTTATGGAAATTACAGCCAGGAAGAGTTCCAGCTGACCGTCTGTGTAAGCCCCGCCCCCCAGGCAACCCAGCAAATGGGGTTCTGGGGCGCAGCCCACCGGCCTGGTGCTCCGCCCGCCTTTACCGCGCGCGCGAGGAGGGAGGAAGAGCTCGGAGCGAGGGGGTGTCAGCCTGGGAAACTCTCTCGGCTGAGGAAGCACTCTTTGCTCCTTGCGAGTTCAGCCCTCCAATGAGAGGGGGACAGCCGGCTCTGACGCTCTGCGCTGACTTCACCTGCGCGTCAGGAACGCTCTGCCGCGTCAGGAACGGCTCGCGGGCTGCTGCCTCCCCTCCCGCCACAGAGCCTCTGCAGAGCGCGGGCCTGTCCGCTTCGATTCCCAGCTGCAGCATTGTCTGCTTGCTGCTGAACCAGACGGTGGAGAACGGACTTAAATTATGCCAAGTTCATTCTTAAAGGCCCTTACACCGGGCCCGGAGGCCTTAATCCCTGAAAGGCCGCCTGGACAAGGGCCGGCTGGCAGGCCGCAGTGGCAGCTGGGCGCACTCAGCCCGGGACCCACGTCCGCTCGGGCGGGAGGGAGGGACGCTTTGGAGAGGCATTCTTCGGTCCCCGGCAATTCATTCCTTTTGAGAAAGGGAGGCGGGAAGAAAGGTCTCCCGTCCAGGGCTCGGGGCCTTTGATCATTTGATGAACGCCACTCTGCACCACGGCCTCCGGCTCTCGGGCCAGACAAAGACGCCGCCGCCCGCGCACAGGCCGGCCCAGAACAAAACGCGAGGCCTCTCGGGGTGGCCGCCTGGGAAAGGCCCCCCCGAGACCACGGCCGGCCCAGGTCGGGGGATCTCACCCCAGCCCCGTGGAGGGAGCAGACCGGGAGCGGAAGGGGCTGAGCGGTCTCAGAAGGGGCCCAGCCTGCCCGCCGGCCAGTGCCACATGGCTGCACCGCTCTGTGAGCGGCCGTGCGCGGCCTGGCATCTGACGTGACGCGGTGCGGTGGACACGGTCCGTGGTGCGGGCTGCGGCGCCCAGATGGTGGCGTCCACCCTGCGCCCCACGCGGTCCCGAGGCCGGAACGCACTTCTCCAGGTCGGCCCGGCTGGGGCGGGGGCCCGGGCTCTGTCGCGGGGCGCGGTGGCGCCAGGGCAGTCCCGGCGGATGCCGGAACCCAGAGCACCTTGGCCCTGCTCACGGCGCGTCTCCATGTGGAGTAGAAGTCCCCGAGCGGTTCGTCCTGCCACGCCACGACAGACACAGGCGTGGACGGAAGCGGGCGGCAGCTGGATTAACCACTTCGGCACGAGCGTCGACTACGGTCGGCAGCCACAGGCGAACGCGCACAGCGACTTTAGCCGACAGCCATGATAGGACTTTTCTAAATTTTCATTTATCAAAATAAAATTGTGAGCATTTAAAAATAAGGTAACGAAAACACATATGTATATGTTGCCTATTCTGATTGACGTGACAAGTAAAGCTGCCTGTAAAGTAAAACAAGCTTTCAGTGCTTCAAAGCTTTCCCCATCACACGAGAGCAAAACGGACTCGTCGTCAGTGCACAGCACAGACCGCCGTGCGGACTGCGAGTGCGGCTGTGGGCGAGGTGTCGCGGCCGTGAGTGCTGCACCGAAGTGGTTAACAGAAGGGAAATATTTGCGTGTGAGGGTGAAGGAGAAGGGCCGGGACAGGGAGGAAACGACTGGTGTCTCCTGAACGCCGGTTGGTCTGATAGCTGTGAACGTGCGAAGGACAACACGGATTTGACGGGACACGTGGCATCCACGGGCGAGGAAAACGCGGCTTTTCACCGAAACGGCCAGGACAGTGCTCGGTCCTGGAACCCAAATTAGTGCTAAAGGAACGCAGGAGTGTTTGCGTTTTGGTTTTTGTTTGCGTCTTTTGTTGTTTACTCGTCCCAGGCTCTAAGCTAATTTAGGGTCCTTAAAACAGTGTTTGGTGGAAAAAAACCAATTTCATTTTCCCCCGGCAGCCGGCAAAGGTGGGCGTCGGAGCCCGGGCGCGGCTCTCTGCCCGCCGTGGGCGCCAGGACTTCGGGTCACGTGCTCTAGTCCCACGTGGGAGGCCACGGCTGCGGTTTTATCTTCACACGTGTACGCCCTTGGGCTAAAGATGTGTTCGTTTTTTTTGTTTTTTTTTTTACCGGAAGAGAAAGGAGAAAGGAAAATTCCTGTTTCGGGATTGCTGGCATCTGTGTGAAATGTGCAGAAACTCATTTCTATCGCCAGTCCTTGCCCGTCGCCGGGCAGAGGACGCACACGGGGTGTTCTGGAGGGCGGAGACTCGGCACGGGCACACATATGTGCGTGTGTACGTGTTCGGATGCAGACAGCGGTTTATTCGAGTGCGGGAGAGACACCACGTGACGTGTCACGACCTCAGCGTTTCCTGGGTTCCACGGGCACAGCAGGCGTCTCGGGGAAAACGGGGCCTGGGCACGTCTGGGGCACGCGGGGTCCAGCGAGCTGACGAGGTTCTCTGCGTGCTTGGCGTCCCTGCTGAGCCGGGTGGGAACCTCCCTCCGCCTGTTCTATGGGGACGGCCTCAGGCTGGGGCGGGGGTCGGCGGGGCAGCCCTGGGGAAGGGTCAGGAGGCCAACCCCGCACTGCTGTAGGGGAAACTGCGCCCAGAGGGGTCAAAGCTCCGTCCACGGCCACACGGCTCATCGCGGGCAGAACCGGGCCCCTCGGATCCGCTCCGCGCTGCGGGATCTGCGCCGTCCTGCTCTCACCTGACCGCGCCCCGGGCCGAGCACCCGGAGCTGCCACGAGAGCAGAAGCCCCGGGAGGGCAAACAGGCTCACCGAGACGGGAAAGATGTTAGAGAGGCGTGGAGAGGTTTGTCTGAGATACGGCGGTTTCTATCCGAGGGCAGCTACCGTGTTTCCCCGAAAATAAGGCAGGGTCTTATATTTATTTTTCCTCAAGAAGACACCCCGGGGCTTGTTTTCAGGGGACGTGTTGTTTTCCCCTCAAAGCCTCAGCTCGCAGCACCCACAGGACGGCCGGGACCCGACGGGGGGAGCCGACCTTGCTGGTGGGGCTGCCCGCACCTTTCCGGTCACCTCTGGGACAGCAGCTGTGACGACGGGGCAGGTGAGAAGGGCTGCTCGTCTTCTCTCCCGCTCCGCGACCACACGCACGGGTTGTGCAGACGCCTGTGCAGCCACGGCCGTCACTGGGGCTGATTTTCGGGGTGGGCTTCTATGGCGCACGTGCTTAGGAGTCCTGCTGGGGCTTACTGTATGGGCCGTTCTTATTTCCGGGGAGACACGGCACTCCCAGAGATTCCCGGTGCGACCCCAGCGTGAAACCTCAGCCACAAATGCTCTGCAAGTACGGCTGTCACGGCCGCGCGGAGTCTCGCAAAACGCCTTAGCGCCGGAAGCCCCACAGGCTGCGTCCTGCCCAGAGCCCATGCCGGAGCCGGCACGTGGCAGCAACCTCTGTCGAGGACCTACTGTGCGCACAGCGCGTGGGGGCGGCGAGCAGAGCGAGCCCCTGCAGCTCACCCTAACGTGATTCGGGGCTGGAGACCGCAACCCGCGAGTCGCCCCAGGCCTCCTGGGGCCATCCCACCCCGGGTTACCGTGGCAACGCGGCCCCGCCCCGCGCCCCCCCACGCCCGGGCGCCGGCTCACCTTTGGCCATCTTGTTGAGGACCATGTCGATCAGGATGTAGGTGCCGCTCCGTCCCGCGCCGTCACTGCCAACAGAAGGAGAGCGAGTGAGCGCCGCCACCCGGGAGGGCCACCACCCAGCTAGCGGTGCCGCCGTTCCCTCCGTGCCGCCCGAGCCGGGGGAGCGGGGGAGGGGGCTCCCGCGGGAGGGAGGAGCAGCGGGTGGGCTGGGAGCTCGCCAGGGGGAGGAGGGCTGCCGAGCGCCTTCCGGGCAGCTCGCGGGGCCGCCCTCTGCTCTGCGCGTCTGTTTCTTCCTCCCGCCCCGGCTTTGGCCAGAGATGCGGTCGGTCTTGTCGGGGAAAAGGGAAACAGTGGTTGCCTACGTCGGAGTCCATGGCATTTGTATTCAAGAGTATCTGGGAGGCCAGGCGCGATGGCTCCCGCCTGTTATGCCAGCACTCTGGGAGGCCGAGGCGGGCGGATTGCTCGAGGTCAGGAGTTCGAGACCAGCCTGAGCAAGAGCGAGACCCCGTCTCTAATAAAAATAGAAAGAAATTAGTTGGCCAACTAATATATATAGAAAAAAATTAGCCGGGCATGGTGGCACATGCCTGTAGTCCCAGCTGTTCGGGAGGCTGAGGCAGCAGGATTGCTTGAGCCCAGGGGTCTGAGGTTGCTGTGAGCTAGGCTGACGCCACGGCACTCACTCTAGCCTGGGCAATAAAGCGAGACTCTGTCTCAAAAAAAAAAAAAAAGAGTATCTGGGAGACTCTTTCTCTGCATCCCCGGGCAGCCCCCGGGCGGAGTGGAGGGGCTGGCCTCAGGCTCACGCTGGCGGCTGCGCCTCGGCAGGTCGGCCTGCCTGCGAGTCTCCCTTTTTAAATTGGTTCTTTCTGAGACAAGAGTCTCGCTCTGCACCCGGGCCGGAGCGCAGTGGCGTCGTCATAGCCCACTGCAGCCTCGAGCTCCTGGGCTCGAGCGATCCTCCGGCCTCAGCCTCCCAAAGCACTAGGATCACGGGTGAGCCACCACGCCCGGCCGGACTGCCCTTTCTAAGAGGATGTCTCTTAAATGCCTCGGAGGCAGAAATACATGCAGCGTGCGTTACTCAATCCTGTTCTTTAAAAAGTGCTCTCATCTCCTCCCGGTCTGGCCCCACCAGCTACAACGGGAACGTTCACCACCTGGGCTGGAGTCGTCAAGTGTTTGCTCTGTCGCTCGACAGCCGCAAACGGACAAGCGGGAACTCCCTTTCTGGGGGGAAAGGCAGCCTCAGCGCCGAGCTCTGTCACGAGGAACGTGCGGAGCCTTCCGTCCCCACGCCGGGCCGCTGCTGGGCCACCTGGGCGTGCGGGGCCCTCAGGCGCCCGCGTCCGCTCTCGCCTCGGGGCGGCTTCCGCACCGCGCTCCTCGCAAAGTCCACCGCAACTTGAGGAAAAATACGTGCTTCCATTTCAAGACCTCAGGAACGGAGCGGCTACGGCACCGTCTGCTTCCGGTTTCGCGTCCGGCCTGCGATCCAGAGACACAGGCCTCGCTCTTTCGACGGGAACGAGCACTGCGTTGGCTTTAACTTTTGCACGTTTCCTTGACGAGACGGCTGGGAAAGCCGCGGCTGGGAAGACGCGTGCGTCCGTGTTTCGCTTTGGTGCACACGCGCCTGCACCGCGTCACCACAGGGAGGCAGCGCCGGCCACTGCGAATGGCCGCGTCTTGAGGCAGGACGTTTTCCTCACGTGTCTTCTACACACCGCACACATCCATGTGCATGTTTTAAGGCATACTACAAACATGCTTGTGTTGATACACGTATGGGCAAAAGATGTTCTGTTCTACTCTTTCGGGATACGCTTCACCGCCTCCTCCTCTCTCACAGACAAACTCACAAACGCACACACGCACGTGTGCGCACACAGGCACACAAACGTGCACACACTCACACATGCACACACATGTACACACACCCAGATGCACACACGTACACACACACGCAGACACACTTACACGCACACACACACGTGCCTCTTGACTGAATTGACAGATTTGGTGTCTGATCTTTGGAGGCAGGTTTCTTATTTATTCTAGATGGAAAAGATCGTTCTATAAGACAGTTCTAGAAAAATGGAGTATGACCTCTTCACCTAAAACAGCTGAGTATCAAAGCCCAGCAGAAACAGGACCACTAGACTGAGTTTTCCTTGAGCGGATCCAGTCCTGCTGGTGTGGTTCCACGTGAACCAAGGAGATGAGCCACGGAGATTTTGCCCAAAGGCCCAGAGCCATGCAATGGACTGGAGGTGGCTGCCCCCCTTGTCGTTATAGATCTTGTCCCTGCTCATCGGTGGCCCTAGCGTCCCTCTCGGTCTGCACAGGGGTCCAGACCTCTGCTCACGCGCTGGCGGCTGAGACAATACAAGAGATCAAAGTTTTTGTGTAATGGTGCCACACGCGTGTAAGAAAAAGCAGGGTGGCGAACAGAACACAGTGCACGGCAAGCTGCTAGAAAGGAAACAGCACCATGTGCAGTTCACATGGATACGGCAGAACAAATACCAAATTTTATTTAGCCATGTGGCTTCGAAAATTAAGCTTGTATCTTTGGTTTTCCTTTAGAGATTATCAGTTAGCTGCATTTACTAAGCGACTAGAAAGCTGAGCTCTCGTGTTTAATTCCATAGATTATTTGTTGAGGTAGCAAGAACGTCTTAATCCATGTTAAAAGTGGTACTTGCCTGCAATGAACAATTATTGGACAAGAACGGCCCCTGTAGCACTTGTTTACTTTTCTGAAATGAAAAGAGACATAAAAATTACAGTCACAGACTGAGACTCCACGTCACCCAAAGTAACTATCAAGCCAAAGCAACTTTTGCCCGTATTTTTGAAATCATTTTGCAAAAGTCTCTTTTGACAAAGAAAATCAAAATTACACAATTTCAAAGATTTTCCTTTTCCGTATTGACAGAGCTTTTAAAAGAAAATTCTCACACCTTCACAGTGTTTTTTCCCCTTCACAAGAGAGAACGCCAGGCCCCCAGCCCGACACCCTCTCCCCGCCCACCCTCTCCTCCTTCTCATCTTTTGCTACAGTTGATCTGACCTTTCCTTGTGATGTGAGTGTCTTGATTCTTCACTAACACTTTCGAGTTACGCAATTTATGCCCGAAATTTCTTACAGCGCAGACATCATATTGGAATATAATATTACTGTACTGTCTAGAAATAGCATCGTTCATCAGCCTTTTTTTTTTTTTTTAATCTGTCAGCTTTTGGCAAGGGTATCTAAATTAGAGAGAAACCTCAAATAAGTCCAGGACAAGTCTTTTCCACTTTTATGAATTTCAGCATGTTTAAAGGCAAACTCCATTGTGCAGATTGTAGGCCGGAAGTTCTGAGAGTGAACAACGAGCCTATATTTAAGATTTCATAACCAACCCCTACATCAAAACCGAGGGCCGATTTAAAATTCCCTGTGTGAGCTCCAAGCCTTTTTTCTTTATGAAAATCCAATGAAACAACTAGACATGTTTACAAAGAACATCAAAGCTCTCAGTACAATATTTCCCAATAAATGAAAGACAGGATCTTGGCTTATGGGAAGGGGAAACATGTGTGTAGGGGGGGTGAGCTCTAGAACGTGCACCACACATTCCTACAGCAGAAACACAAGCTAAAAACGGAAAAAATGACAGCATGGAGCAGGAGTGGGAGATGTCATGCGTCTCTGCGAAGGCCAACCGTGGGCTGGCGGTGGCTTCGCTGAGACCCGCCGGCCAAGGCGCGTGGGTGGCCGTGGCGGGTACCCCCAGGACGTGGGCTGGAGATACTTTGCTACCACGCAGCCCAAACACAGTTTGTCTCCTTCTTGTGCACTTGGTGCGGAGTTAGCAGAAGGAGGCGCTTCTGACGCGGGTCTGAGTCCCCAGCCCGGACGGCGCGGCGGGGGTCGGGCGCAGCTGCAGGGCCTGGACGGCCACGGCCACCCCAGGCCACGGGCAGAGCCCCGTCTGGGCTACACTCGCTCTGCGGCCGCCCCCCATCCCCCGTGGGGACCGCAGCGCCCTGGAGCAGCCAGAGACACCTCGTGGCAGGGGCTGGCGGGCAGGGCGAGACCTGCCAGCGCCCTCGTGGCCACGTGTTCCTGTTGTGGCCTGTCACCGCCATGGGCGTGCGCCGGCCGCCAGGCTGTGGGGGGGGGGGGGCGGAGAACGCAAAGCGAGCTCCTTAGAGCTGTGGCACCCACGTGCCAGGAGGCCTTCCAAGTTCCGGGTCTTTGGACAACGCAGGTTGGGAAACGGATCCCTCATTTCTACCCCAAATTCCCCCTTCCTGACGCAGGCTTCGAGAGCTCCGTGAGCTCCGGCTGAGAGCTGATGCGGGGCCCAGGGCCACACCTTGGGGTGGGGCCTGTACCCCAGTAAAGGCTGTGTGTGTGCATGTGTGCCTGTGTGCAAGTGTGTGCCTGTGTGCAAGTGTGTGCCTGTGTGCACGTGTGTGCCTGTGTGCAAGTGTGTGCCTGTGTGCAAGTGTGCACATGCGTGCCTTGTGCACGTGTGCACCTGTGTGCATGTGTGTGTGCCTGTGTGCACCTGTGTGCAGGTATGTGCGCCTGTGTGCATGTGTGTGCCTATGTGCAGGTATGTGCACCTGTGTGCATGTGTGTGCGCCTGTGTGCACGTGAGTGAATGTGTGCACCTGTACGCACATGTGTGTGTGTGTGTGTAGAATCAACCAATCCAACCATCAGACCTCATCCTGGCTGGCTCTACTTTTGAGAGCCTTTCACCTCCGAGCAGAAGGCCTCACGGGGTCCTTCCCGTCTCTTGACTCTCACTAGTCTGAACTGCTCCGGCCCTGCACCTCCGATTCCCGCCATCTGAGACGTGACGTGCGCTCTGGAAACACCCAAATTCTGCACGTCCTCGCACTGGTCAGTCACCAGCGCTTGCTCATTTTTTCACAGTGGGACCAAGCACACAAAAAAAGGTTAAAGGTTAAAAATAACTAACAGATACTCTTTTAAAACCTGCTACAGTTTAGGAAAACATAACCGGAAGAAGTTGGCTCCACGGCTGGCCAGCTCCCTCTGGCAAAACGCGGGAATAGCCTCTCTGGCTAAGAAGTGCTGCTAAAAAGCAGCTTCCACGGCCACAACGTGCTGCCCCACCCCGTTAACCCCTGCCTTTGTTTTACGGTGTGTTTACGGTATCGTTTTCCCCCAGCGTGTTGTGGCCGCTGGCCATGGCAGCCTGGGGACGCCCACTCCGGGCGCCGGCCCACTCCGGCCCTGTTTGCGACAGTGACCACGGACATGGAGCAGAGGTGCAGGGTGGGTCACGCACGGGCTCGCGGCTCAGGACCGTGTCACAGAGAACCACGCGCGGTGGCGTCACAGAGAGGGAGGTACGCCACGGCGCGGCGAGCCCGGCGCCCGTCCGGCGCACCTGAGACCAGGCCACAGGTGCTTGCGGGGATGGATGCGACGAGGTCCCCCTCCGCTCTGTCGGGACAGCCGCCAGCGAGCAAAGGTCCCCGCAGGAAGAGAGGACGGGGCCACGTGTGCCCCGGCAGGAGGACGTCGCTGAGGAAGAACCATTAGTGAGACATACCAACCCCGGGCCGCTGGGCGGGGAGGGGCCGCCCTGGGAGCCGCCGGCAGCAGGGTCAGAGGTCGCGAGAGGCTCGGAAAGGGGCTCCCCGCAGGGTCCCTGCAGCACGGTCACAGTTTCCAATGATCACTTTTGTGACTATGCAACTGGGCTCATATTACTAGCTGCAACATCACAAAAATGACACTGGCCACCGCTAATGAGCTGGCAAAGTAAGGGTCTGTCCGCTCGACAGCGAGCGAGCGGCCGGCACGAGCCGGCAAACGGCGCGGAGGAGAGAGGCGGGGAGAGGGAGGTTCGAGGCAGAGCCCTTGTGCGTGACGCTAACGATCTCTTCGAGGACTCTCATTAGAGTGTACATGTTCTCCCTCCGGGCCCCGGAGATGTTCAATCATACATGGTGGCCCCCGGGAACACGCCCGGCCCCGCGCACGGACGCATCTACCGGTCAAAGAGGAGAACCCGCGGCGAGAGATGGCCGGCGTCTTCAGAAGCCACGTCACCTTCCTAGCTGCTGGGATTTGGGGTGGCTGCTTTACCCAGAAACCCCTGCCAGCGTGCGCCTGGGGGTGAGGGCCCCCCCGAGAACGAGATCGTCCAGGCCGGCTGCCCAGGGAACCCGTGAAAGGCGCCCCAGGCGTGGGCAGTGCCACGTGGGCCAGCCACGGACACCTTCCGCCCTGGCCCGACTTTCGGAACTGCGTCTGGGGGTGCACTTCCTTTTCAATCCAACAAAAGGCTGCTAAGGCCACAGCTCCTCAGCCCCCCGAGCACGGGGCCTTGGGGAACCCGGTTTCCCTTCATGGTGAACTGTACACACGGAGGATCGGTCATGTGGATGTCCGGTCCCATCTATGGGCGTGGACACAGAAGCCTGCCCACATGCACGTATGCACGGGCACATGGAATGCACTGCACAGAGGCGGGCGTTGGCACGCATCACTGTCTTTGCAGCTACGTCCGTTTTGCCAGTGACGCCTGTTTTCCGAAGACCCTATTTCAGGAAAGTGTGTGAGACGTTCTCTTCCTGATAGAACGTCTTCGGAAATGAATCTGAATCGAGACAATGCATCTAACGGCCGGGAAGTCGTGGTGGACTAGGAAGGAACGTATGTGTGCAGTGGCTGCTCTGGGGTGTGTCCGGGAGCCTGGCCCACCCTCTCTGTCCCTAGGGGAGGTGACAGAGGGCACAGCGGTCACTGAATGTGCGTGGTTTCGTGGCACCAGTCATGTATGTCTCTCCGCGGGGAAGCGCGTCTGCACGCTCCCTGATCCAAAGAACGATTAAAATAATAATAATAAAAAAAACCCTTGTTTTTCAAAGAAGACTAAAAGGCAAAAGCAACAGTATCATAATAAGCTCGAGACTCTGTGACATACAAATTCGAGAAATCCAGACATCGGTCTGCGACCCCGGCTTCAGGACAGCGCTGGCCTTTCTAGGCTCCCTGGCGTCTCGGAGCTTCAGACCCAGGGCCAGTGACTGCCAGGGAGGAATGTCCCACGACAGCGTGCAACGCTCGACTACAGCTTCGCTTTTATTTTCTAGCTCCTCATTCGAATATGCATCTGTTTTCCTCCGGAGGCAGATTTCCTATCAGTTAAACGGAAGAGGCTTTCTATCTATTTAGAGCTTGGCTACGGATGCTGCCTGACAGCTCCGTGTTCTGTTTAGCTGTTTACTCGCTTACTGCCACGAAAAGGCCGACGTGAACCAGCCGCTCGTCACCAGGCGGGCGGGGCGCACCGTCCAGGTTCTGTCTCACATTGTGCTTCCTTTTTGCACCGTTTCTCCCTGTAAGCGTCTAGCATCCGAGTCAAGCGTGCGATGAATACACTTTGGAGGAAGACAGCTCACTGGGTGACTAGCTCAGTAGAGCAGTGAACAAACATTGGCATTTTTTTTTAAAACTCTTAATTCAAAATAGCACTAAAACATATATATATATATATATACACGCATATACATATATATATATAATATATATATATGCAGTCATGTGCTAACTATATCCAGGCTCCATCCAAGATCATCTGTCCACGTTAGAACCTGGGCCTGCACTTGTCACAGCTCGTCACGAAATGCGAGCGGTGAGTGTCCCCGGCTGGGATTCTGAGCTCCGCTCCTCAGTACCCCGAGACACGCCAACTGCAGGGCTCTGTCCGTGGAAGAACCTTATCAAAAATAATGACCACATTTCCATGATTCTAAGATGCCTCTCCCCCCAGATTTTAGAGCCTCTAGAACTAGAAAACATCTCACAATAAATACCCATAGTCAACACCGCCCTCTCCCCTTCCCCTCATCACAAACACTGCATCTGGTAGCCGGCGGCATCTCAGAAACGAGGAAATCTGACATCAGTCCGTGCACCTGGCCCCCCCCCCAGACGGCCCCCTCTCATTGCACGGGTCTGCCCGCGGCTCTCGGTCATACCTGCGGAAGTCCAGCAGCGACCTCGCGGAGGAAGGGACTCCCCGGTCATACCAGCTCAGGAAGTGGAACTGGGTCACCGTGCGCGTCTCGTTGGTTTGCAGGTTCTTCAGGTAGAAGCTCCTCACCAGGAAGTCCTCGCACCAGATGTGCTCAGAGACCAGATTCACCTGGACGGAGGAGAGAGGCAGGGAGGGAGACAGGAAGGGCGGGCGTCACGCATCCCCGCCGGACACGGAGCCGGGCGTGGGGAGAGGGGCAAGTGCTATGAGGAAGGCTGGTTTCGAATCAGGGGCCCCGCCTGCCTGCTCTATTTGAACACGGCACATGCAAAAGACGGCTCTGTGTGTGCGTGTTTGCATGTGTGCATGCGTGAGTGTGCATGTGCCTGTTCAATGTCACTCAGGGGCCCGACAGGCACATTATCAAACTATTTATTTAGAGACAGAGTCTCACTCGGTCACCCGGACTAGAGTGCTGTGGCGTCAGCCTAGCTCACAGCAACCTCAGACTCCTGGGCTCAACTGATCCTCCTGCCTCAGCCTCTCGAGTAGCTGGGACTACAGGTGCACACCACCACGCACGGCTAATTTTTCTATTTATAGTAGAGACGGGGTCTCGCTCTTGCTCAGGCTGGTCTCGACCTCCTGACCTTGAGCAATCCTCCGGCCTCAGCCTCCCAGAGTGCTGGGATTACAGGCGTGAACACCGCGCCTGGCCCCAGGCAAATAATTTAAAAAATACGTTATAATCCAAAACTATTCCAGGTTTTGAGTTTTGTATTTCTAAATCATAAGCCTTCAAGAGAGGCAACCAGAGAAAAATTATGGTTTTAAGCAAAACCACCCACACACGCATGCTCTCCCCCCGATGGCCCCACTCTGGCTGAGCTGTCACCAGAGCCAGCCGTGCCTGCGTGCGTGGCGGGGACAGGACCTCGCGGCCACACTGACGCAGACCGAGCTCAGACACTGCCCGCGTGGCCTCGGCGCCACACCGTGAGTTAGAGTCACGTTTACGCTCTAACGCACTTCCTGCTCTGGGACTTTGGCGCTCCGACTAGTTCTGGCGCAAAGCAGAACCAAAGGTGCGTTCTCGGACTCGCTTAAATGCCCGAGTTTATTCGGTTCATGCTTGATGTGGGTGGAAACCCTAGTAGGAGAAATAAACTTGTGGGCAGGTTGTCCATGAATAAAAAGTTCAGATTGGCCGGGCGCGGTGGCTCACGCCTGTAATCCCAGCACTCTGGGAGGCCGAGGCAGGAGGATCGCTCGAGGTCAGGAGTTCATAGACCAGCCTGAGCAAGAGCGAGACCCCGTGTCTACTACAAATGGAAACAAATTGATTGACCAACTACAAATATATAGGAAAAAATTAGCCGGGCATGGTGGCGCATGCCTGTAGTCCCAGCTACTCGGGAGGCTGAGGCAGGAGAATCGCCCGAGCCCAGGAGTTTGAGGTTGCTGTGAGCTAGGCTGACGTCATGGCACTCTAGCCCGGGCAACAGAGTGAGACTCTGTCTCAAAAAAACCCCAAAATACCAAAAATAAAACGTCAGATGGTGCAGACACAGAACTCGAAGAGCACCGTGGCAGGCCACGCAGCTCAGGCAGCAGCACCAACAACCTGTTAGCGGAGTGGCCGGGCTCTCTGTGACAATGACCCACTCCAGGGCCTGTCTAGGCTGCATGGCACCAGGGCCATGCTGTCAGGGGGATCTTATTTTATTCCGTCAGCATTTGGATCCATGTAATTTAGAAAAAAGAAAACCACACCCTTCACCCCGGGCACAGCTCACAGCCACACAGCTGTCGGAGTGCCTGGCCTCTGCCGGCCCTGGCCCTCCGAGGGCGGGGGCCGACCCTCCCCACGCAGGGCAGGGCAGGGCAGGGCGAGCTCCGCCGCGCAGCGGGGACCGGCCAGGCCGTGGTGCGAGTTCCGCTCAGAGGGGGCCGGGGCGGGGGGGCAGGTGCCCCGAGTACCTCGTAGACGTGGTAGAGGCTGGTGCCCTCGTCCGGCCAGTAGCGGTGGCACTGCCTGACGCCGTTCTCCGTGAGCGGGGCCAGCATGGCGATCACCGCGCAGCCGCTCTCCCACACCATCTGCGGACAGAGAGAGGCCACGGCCGCGGCGTGACTGTCCGCACCACCGCGGGGCACGCGTGACAGCTGCGCCCAGAGTCGCGGCCCCGATTCTCTCCGTGTGCAGGACGCTCGCTTCACCTTCACGAGACACGCTGTCTCTGCGGCTGCCGGCACCGCTCTGGAGACACCCGCCCCACAGTTTGCATGGGCCGTGAAATATTTAAAAAAAAAAAAATGAAAGTGAATGCATTCCACAGCACTTAAACCTCCTCAGGTCCCCGTCCGGCTGTCTGACTTAACTTCTGATCTATAAACGGAACTTTCCGTAACGCAGCACGGAGCGGACGGCAGGCAGGCTGATGTTGCACGAAAACCGCCTGCCACGCGACCGGCGGACAGCCCCGACTTCTGGGGGGTCGCCGTTATTTTGCACAGACAGAGAAGCACGCCGCTTTGCTGAGCTGACGCCCTATCACAAGGGGAAGGCACTAGAAGGTTTCTTTTCAGAAGCGCGTCGCAGAGAGCAGCACGTTGCTGCTGGAATTTCGCTCGCTTACACCAAAGTGCTGCAGTCCTGTTCAAACCACGGCAGATCCCAAACCGATGTACTGGCTCGTGACAGCCACGTTGAGAACGGGTCCAAGTAACAGTCGACACGTGAACGCACGCCCAAACACGCAGCCATGAGAGAGACAGACGCGAAGTCCTCGAGCCGCGCTGCTTTCCCGACGCAACTCGCAGCTTTGCGGCCGTCAAACCACGCGTTCACACTCACGGCGTGATTGCTCAGGGCCACTCATTCCGGGGGGAGTGCACTGACGTAGCATTTGTGGGCTTTTATTAGCATATCAAATTACAGCGTGAAGAGGGCTCTGTGCTCCCCGCGATGGGTCACGTTACCTTCACAGAAATATTTGCAAGCGGCCGCGTTTGCATGTAAATTTGGCACCCAAGAGGGCTTCCCTTTCATTTAAATACAGATATAAAAATCCAAGTAAGATCTCGTCATTTAAAAAGTACACACGTCCCAAACACAAAATGCTTTCTCATCGTGGGTCATGTTATTAAACCCTCCTTTAAGTTACGTTTCTAAAATCAGACGCGCGCGCGCGCGCGCGATGTTCTCCTCCTTTAACACTGATCGCTGTTCCCGCGTGGTCCACGCCCCTGACCCACCTGGCTGCCCGTCACTGATGTCGGGATTCAGTGGGAACCACTGACGTATTTGCAAAAAACCCACAAGTAAGAGTGAATTGTGCCGCAACGCGCACACTCTCTTTTTCCCCGGTGCCGACCCCGCAGGTGGAGAATTCGTAACGTGCTTCTGGCTTCCAGCTTCTCGGAGCGCCCGGACCTGCCCCACCAGTCTGCGCTCCCCTCTCGTGACGGCTTAATGCGCCTTCGGGAGGCCGAGCGGCTCATCGAGGCCATTATGAAAATGAGGGAAACACAGACTTTATGAGTGCAATAAAAACACAATGATCTCGGCCATAAACTAATTGCCCGGCACTCCGCCGTGCCGCCCAAGTGTGGCATTACGGGAGGGTCCTTGTGGCGGGGCGGCCCCTCTCATTGGCCCCCCGTCACCGCGCCTGTCACGGGCCTCGAGCTCTCCAAAGACTCGGCCAAGATTAAATCCTGACGGAACTTAATTTAAACAAACAATCCCAAAGGCACCCAGGGGAGGAATACTTCCTTCTAGGTCACGGTGTGCAAAAGCAGAGAGGGGAATTCGCTAAATCGGGCAAACAGGCAGCCCAATCGGGTGCCGACGTTGCAAGCCGGTCACGGATCCGAGAGCGTCATCGCGCGTCCCCTCGACTCAGCTTGCAGCCGCCCACCCGGGAGGGGACCCGGCACTCGCCGCCCCGTTCCCGCCCTCGGCCGTGGTATGGGCGGCTTCGCCCAGAACATGCAGGGAAAGCTTTTCTTTTGTTTTTTCTCACTCTGTTGCCCTGGCTAGAGCACTGTGGCATCAGCCTCGCTCACAGCAACCTCAAACTCCTGGACTCAAGCGATCCTCCTGCCTCAGCCTCCCGAGTAGCTGGGACTACAGGCATGCGCCACCATGCCCGGCTAATTTTTTGTATATATATTTTTAGCTGGTCAATTAATTTCTTTCTATTTGTAGTAGAGACGGGGTCTCGCTGTTGCTCAGGCTGCTCTCGAACTCCTGACCTCGAGCGATCCTCCCGCCTCGGCCTCCCAGAGTGCTAGCGTTACAGGCGTGAGCCACCGTGCCTGGCCCATGCAGGAAAGTTTACTCGGGATTTTGGTGGGAATATAGACTATCAGTAAAAATTGCAGTCCAGGAACGTCCGATCTCTAAGCAGGGAGAAGTTTCGCTGTTTTCCTTCTCCTCGGCGTGGCCATAGTTTGTGGACGGAATATAGGAAGGTGCTGTTCGGTGACAGGTCTGTGATGGATCTCAAACCGTCTTCTCTAGGAAGGACAGAGTGACCCCAAACCCTACGTGCTCCCGGTGCAGTTCATCGGAATAGGCGGTTCATGGGATTCCAGAAACGGCAGCTTCTAGCACTTTCTGTTCTGTTGAGTATCAGAAAATGCAACACTGATGGCCACCTGCTCATTTGACGCCCCAAGCGAGCACCTACTATGTGGCAGGCACTGGCTGGAGATTCCAGAGCGGACAAGATGTCCCCGTCACAAGCCGGGTGGCGAAACGTCCCTGTGTCACCGCCCTCCCCGGCCCCCTGCCGTGCTCCGGTTTGCAGTTACGGGGTCACTTTTTTTTTGAGACAGAGTCTCACTTTGTTCCCCAGGCTACAGTGAGTGCCGTGGCGTCAGCCTCGCTCACAGCAACCTCAAACTCCTGGGCTCAAGCAATCCTCCTGCCTCAGCCTCCCGAGTAGCTGGGACTCCAGGCATGCGCCACCATGCCCAGCTAATTTTTTCTATATGTATTAGTTGGTCAATTAATGTCTTTCTATTTTTATAGTAGAGACGGGGTCTCGCTCTTGCTCAGACTGGTTTAGAACTCCCGACCTCGAGCAATCCGCCTGCCTTGGCCTCCCAGAGTGCTAGGATGACAGGCGTGAGCCACCGCACCTGGCCTATGGGATCACTTTTCCCAGGCAGGAAGCAGGCGCCACGGACCCTGCGTCAGAGCACAGCCACCAGGGATTGGAGAGGAGCCTTCCGGCCGGGACCCGGGTGGGGAGTCCGGGAGCCGCGCTTCAGGGGAGACTTTGAGACGCCCAGTTCTGCAAGCTTCTCCCTAAATGCACCGACCCCTCACTGCGGAATCCCGCTGGGAGGGCCGTGACTGTCGCAACCCCGTGTGCCTGGGCCGGGAGAGGTAGTGGCTCCCGGGGTCCCACCGGCCCCTTTCCCGCCCGAGGAGGCAGGTGGCCGGCCCGGCGGCTCTCAGCGTCCCCAGAACTGCGGCGAGCGCCCGCTGCTGGTCCCTGTGGGGCCAGCCCGTCCTGACTCCCACGGAGCTCGTGGTGGCCCCCACAGGGATGCCACCCGGACTGCGTCCTCTGTGTGGCTGTTCCGGGGCAAGCGAGCGCAGCAATGGGCACTTGGCGACTCGGGCGCTGGCCCACGGTGGGGCTGCTGCGAGACCCGGGCAAGCTCGCCGGCCGAGCCTCTCTCTGTCTCGGGCGGAGCTGATCCTCCCCAGGGAGGCGCCCAAGTCCTGCCTGGTCCCGGGAATCCATGCGTGTTTGCAAAAGGCGAGGCTGCGCTGGGTGGGCGTGGGCTCCAGTCTAACCCGACTGTTCGCCCGCAGGACGGGGATGCCACGCGGAGGCACAGACCACGAGGAGGAGGCCACGGGGAGACGGCAGCCATGGCGGTGATGCGGCCACGGCTGGGGCCAGAGAACGCCTGGGGCCACCAGAGGCTGGGGAAGCCGGAAGGACCCCCCGGGAGCCTGGGGGGAGCATGGCCCTGACCACACCTTGATTTCCGGCTTCTGCCTTCCGGGACCGGGAGAGGACACATCGCTGCTGTCTTAAGTAGACGGTCTGTGATACTCGGCTGCATCGGCCTAGAAACTAACTCAGTCCCTCGGCCACCCACTAAGCCAGCCACGCCGGCCACGCCAGCCACGGGTGTCGAGGGTGTCAGCCCCGCTGAGTCTCCTGCCGCGGTCAGCTCAGCAGATGCACGGACACTCGGGGGCTCCTGGCCAGAAGTGGTTCCGAGCACTAAGTATCTAACAAGCAGACAGAAATCAAATAACTCGGCTTAAGCATGGGCAGAAGCCCTTAACGCACGTTTCTCCAAGAAGACACGCAGACCACACACGTGTGGGAAGGAGCTCACGTCGCTGACACACATGCGGGGAGACTCGCGTCGCGCATGTTGAGTGTTCTCCAAGACAGACGCATGCTGGGGAGGGCGTGGGGGGAAGAGGGGAGCCCTGGCGCACCGTCCGTCCGTGGAAATGTGAATTAATTAGCGCGGCCGTCATGGAAAACAGCACCGAGAGTCTCCGACGAATTAAAACTGAAAATGCCGTGGGAGGTGGGAACCCCACTTCTGGGTCCGGCCCCCCACGGAAACTGCAGCCGGTGTCTCGGGCCTGCGGGAGCCGGTCCCTCGGGGTGGTGTGAGGGCCTGAACCGCGCCGGCGCCGGCCGCCACTGCCGATCAGAGATCTCCCTGGCCTCTTCCTGGAAACCTGCTCAGCCGGGGCGTCCACAGTGCCTGTCCCCGTCCTCGCCGCCTGCACAGACAGAGAGACGGCATCTGCCTCGACCCGTCGGAGCTCAGCAACCGCGTGGGGACAGTGGGGTTTGCCGTGGAGACAGACGGTCCTCCCTTCCCTCTCTGGGCCACGTCCTGGCCTCGCGCTGAGGCCGGGTCTCCCCGGTTTTCGAACCGCCTGCTGGAAAGAGTCTCTCTCCTCCAAGTCCCTGCTCGGAGGACTTCTGTTCACAGCACGCTGAACAGACACGAGCACTGCCACGGCCACTACAGCGCTACCCACGACAGCCAGCCACGGACCCGCCTCTGTGGCCATCAGCGACCACGGAAGAAGCGTGCCATGTGCAGAATGGAGTGTGATTCGGCCCTAAAGAAGGACACCTGCCACTTTCGACGACGTGGGTGACCCCGGAGGACATAGCGCCAAACGCAGTGAGCCGGCACGAGAGACAGACCACGTGGTCCCACGTTTTGTGGAATGTAAAAGGGTCCAAGGCACAGGAACAGAATGCACAGGACGGGAAAGTTCTGGAGGCCTCATGTGCCGGACAGTGACCGTGGGCCACAACGTGTCACCCGAGGGAGGTGTGTGGAGACGGCAGGTCTCCCGTGTTCTTGCCACACGTGATACGTGGAGATGTGCGAGGGGACGGGTGTGTTCGCCTGCTTGACTGTGGCGATGGCTTTGCCGTGCATGCGTACACGGAGTAGTGGGTCAGACACCGTAAACATAAACTACCTAAACTCTTGGAAGCACCACGAAGACCAGCTGAAGGGGAGATGACATGCTCAGGCCGCTTCCCTGCAATCGCCCCGGGCGAGGTGGGGGGGGAGGGGAAAGCGAGGGGAAGGGGGATAGGTGGAGAGGGAGGGGAAGCAGAGGGGAGGGATAGGTGGAGGGGGATGGGAGGGGAGGAGGATGGGGAGGGG